>JAPPVO010000013.1:99865556-99961332 GCA_030407325.1 Camellia japonica | reverse complement strand
CTCCCCCTTACTTTATCCCAAGTTATATGGCGGATTATGCTAACGCTATCCAACAGAAGCTTCCCCAAGAGGGGGAGAAGGAAGAAGGATCCCCTGATCCAACAATGCCCCAACTGCCAACAATGATTGCGGTCTACAAACCAGTCAGACAGCTCGGGTGGAGCCACTGGTGCCAAAACGGTTGATGATGCTCCTTTGACCGACGTACCTGTTTGAACCGGGCTACCAAGTGGTGAAGCTCGGCTTGGCCTGGATGCAGATTTGGATGACCTTTTTGCTTGATCTTGTTTTTCTTCTTTTGAAATTGTAACCGGGCTGAAGCCCCACCTCTTGTAATGCACTTTTAAATCTTGAATGAAATCTGTTATTTTCCAATTTTTGTTTGGTTCACGCCATACTTGTGTTCTTTTAACTTTAATTGTATGATGTTTTGAACTCTTTGCTCGGTTGCGATGTCTTTATATTTTCTGGCCGAGGTAGCTATCTCGGTTAAAAAGCCCTGTAATCTGTTTACTTTGTGCTGGTCATACCTGCCAACTTTCTTCAGCCTAGATCCTTATCTCGGCTGAAGAGAGATAAATGTCGGTTATTCCTACCAACCTTCTTTAGCCTAGATCCTTATCTCGGCTAAAGAGAGCTAAATGTTGGTTATTCCTGCCAACCTTTTTTAGCCTAGATCCTTATCTAGGCTGAAGAGAGCTAAATGTTGGTTATTCCTGCCAACCTTCTTCAGCCTAGATCCTTATCTTGGCTGAAGAGAGCTAAATGTTGGTCATCCCTGCCAACCTTCTTCAGCCTAGATCCTGATCTCGGCTGAAGAGAGCTAAATGTTGGTTTATTCCTGCCAACCTTCTTCAACCTAGATCCTTATCTCGGCTAAATGGAGCTAAATGTTGGTCATACCTGCCAACCTTCTTCAGCCTAGATCCTAATCTCGGTTGAAGAGAGCTAAATGTTGGTTATTCCTGCCAACCTTCTTCAGTCTAGATCCTGATCTCGGCTGAAGGGAGCTAAATGTTGGTTATTCGTGCCAACCTTCTTCAGCCTAGATCCTTATCTTGGTTGAAGAGAGCTAAATGTTGGTTATTCCTGCCAACCTTCTTCAGCCTAGATCTTTATCTTGGCTGAAGAGAGCTAAATGTTGGTCATACCTGCCAACCTTCTTCAGCCTAGATCCTTATCTCGGCTGAAGAGAGCTAAATGTTGGTTATTCTTGCCAACCTTTTTCAGCCTAGATCCTGATCTTAGCTGAAGAGAGCTAAATGTTGGTTATTCCGGCCAACTTTCTTCAGCCTAGATCCTGATCTCGGCTGAAGAGAGCTAAATGTTGGTCATACCTGCCAACCTTCTTCAGCCTAGATCCTTATCTCGGCTGAAGAGAGCTAAATGTTGGTTATTCCTGCCAACCTTCTTCAGCCTAGATCCTGATCTTGGCTGAAGAGAGTTAAATGTGGTTATTCCTACCAACCTTCTTCAGCCTAGATCCTGATCTCGGCTGAAGAAAGCTAAATGTTGGTATTCCTGCCAACCTTCTTCAGCCTAGATCCTGATCTCGGTTGAAGAGAGCTAAATGTTTAGTTATTCTTGCCAAACTTTTTTGATTGCCCATTACTGGCAATGAGAATAACTTTTACAGCAGAAAGAATTATGCTGAAAAAATTACTTGCTTTATTTGAAAAAAGAGAAAAAATTACAAGTATTTTAAGAAAAAGCTAAAAATAAAATAATTTGAGATTGGCTGTGTTCTATGGCTTGGGAATAGCCTTGATGTCTCCATCTTCCAAGTGATATGCCCCTTTTCCTATTAAACCAACCACTTTGTATGGTCCTTTCCAGTTAGGTTCTAACTTGCCATCTCCAAGTACCAAAGTGTTGCCCATTACTTTGCGTAATACCCAATCCCCAATCTTGAATTGTCTCGGATGCACTGTTTTGTTATATTTTCTGGATAACTTCTGCTGGTATGATGCAATGTGAACTAGAGCTCTTTATTTTCTTTCTTCTGCAAGGTCGAGTTCCAAGGTTATGGCTTCTTCATTCAAGTCTGGGTCAAAATTTTCACTTCTAATCGGGGGAGGCCTACTTCCAGTGGGATTATAGCCTCCATGCCATAGGCCAAGGAAAAATGGTTTCTCCAGTTGACCGCCAAGGTGTGGTACGGTATGCCCATAAAACATGAGGAAGCTCCTCAGCCCACTTGCCTTTTGCTCTCTCTAGCCTTTTCTTCAAACCATCTAAGACGACTTTTTTGATGCTTTTGCCTGGCCATTTGCTTGAGGGTATGAAGGTGTAGAGTTATAGAATTCTATCTTGTATTCCTCGCAAAAGCCTCTGAAGATTTTGCCATCAAACTGAGTGCCATTGTCAGATATTAGAGCCTTGGGTATGTCGAATCGAGTTATGATATTCTGCCAGATGAACTTCTTAATATCTTTCTCCTTTATTGATGCGAGTGCTTCAGCCTCCACCCACTTTCTGAAGTAGTCTGTTGCTGCGAAAAAAAACTTTCTGTTGCCGGGTGCTGTTGGAAGTGGTCCCACTATGTCCAGGCCCCACATTATGAAGGGCCATGGGCTAGTTAATGGTAGAAGCTCTCTGGTTGGTTGATGTATTTGATGTGCGAACTTCTGACATTTCTCACACATCTTGACATATTTCTCTGAATCTGCTTGCATGTATGGCCACCAATATCCTTGTGAAATTGCTCTGTAAGCCAATGATCTTCGCCCTTGGTGGCTTCCGCATACACCTTCATGTATCTCGAACAAAAATGCCTCGACCTTGCTAGGATAGACACATTTCAAGTAAGGTCCTGTGAAGGATTTTTTGTATAATGCCAATGATGGAGAGAGCCAAAATCACTTGATTTTGCTCTAATTTTGTTGGCCTCTTTATTTTCTTCAGGCAAGATGTCGTCTTTCAAAAACACTATGATGGGGCCCATCCATGAAGGGCCTAGTTCGGCACAACATACCCAGCTACTTCGGGTTCTTCAATGCTTGGTCTAGGTAGGAAGTCGATCAGTAATGGGTGTGGGATAGATGTATCTTCCATTGAAGCAAAACCTGCCGGCTCGTCTGCTCTACTGTTTTCTTCTCGGCCGATTTGCTCTATCCGAACTACTTCGAACTTCATGATCTCCTTTCTAACTAACTCTTGGTATTTAGTCACCCTTTATCTTCTGCTTCGTAATCGCCTGAAATCTGGTTTACTACTAGCTGGGAGTCACTGTAAACCATTAGCTCGGTGGCCTTCACGAAAGGTGCTGATTTTAGGCCTGCTAACAGTGTTTCATACTCCGCCTCATTGTTGGATGCTGGGAAGCCAAGGTTGATTGTCTGTTCCACTATGAGGCCATCTGGTGAGATGAGGACTATGCCAAGTCCTGCACCTTGCCTATTGGATGCTCCATCCATAAAGAGCTTCCACATCTCTCCGACGAATACTTTCCAGCAAGTAGAGGGGTCGGATGATGTTTTGGGATCATGAGTGTCGCTAACGTTTTCTTCCAAGTCCATGCCTGCTGTTGGGGTTTGGTTTTCACTGTCTGACTGCCTCAAGTTTTTACTTTTTGATGAGTCCTCAATGGGAATAGCATGATTTTCTCCTTCCTTCTAGTCCTCATTCCTGTGTGGCTTGCAATGTGGCTAGGCATCCTATATTAGGGGTTGCGTAGTTCCCGCGGCGCTTTCCCCTCTTACTTCGGTTGTGTCGGTCAAATCGACTAGGCAAATGTGATGACTTCCTGGTGTGAACCCAGCCACAAAGTCTGCTAAAGCCTAGGCTTTTATTGCTATTCTGGGTTGAAACTTGATATCGAACTGCCCCAACTCCACCGCCCATTTCAAGATTTGTCTAGAAAAATCCATCCTCTCGAACAAGGCCTTTAATGGAAAAGCCGTTAGGATGATCACGGTGTGGGCATGGAAGTAGTGTGACAACTTTCTTGAGGCCATCATCAAAGCCAATGCCAGTTTTTCTAATGGTAGGTACCTGGTTTCAGCGCCCAACAAGATTTTGCTAACATAAAAGATAGGTAGGTGTTGGATTCCTTCCGCTCTGACCAACACTGCGCTAACTGCATACTGTGAAACCGCTAAGTACAAGAAGAGTTCTTCTCTTGGCACTGCGTTACTAACAACGGAGGAGAGGTCATGTAGTCTGTAGTCTTTCAAGCTCTCTAGGGCACGGTCGCATTCTTCATCCCACTTAAATTTGGCCTTCAATGCTTGGAAGAATCGTCGACATCTGTCTGACGACCAACTTATGAACCGGTTGAGTGCGGCTGTTAGGCCAGTGAGATGCTGTACCTCTTTGACTATGTTGGGCCTCTCAAGATCCTGGATTGCTTTGATCTGAGAGGGGTCAGCTTCTATACCTTGGTTGGTTACCAAGAAGCCTAGGAATTTGCCTGATCCTACATCGAATGCACACTTAGATGCATTTAGACACAACTTGTTCTTCTTTAGAATTTGGAACATTTCATCTAGGTCCCTAAGATGGTCCTTCTCATCCTTGCTTTTGATCACCATGTCATCTATGTAAGCCTCCATTGTTCTGCCTAACAATGGTTCAAACATTTTGGTGACCATCCGTTGGAATGTAGCCCCTGCGTTCTTTAGGCCAAAGGGCATGCGCGGTGCGGTTCGGGTGGTTTGAGAGTAAATTTACAAACCGAATGGTGGGTTGGCGGATTAGCGGATTGACAAATTGCAGTTTGGGCAGTTTTTGGCATATTGGCGGATTGAAGAATATTCTAACTAATTATCATACATTTGCATAATATATAACACTAATTTGTATAATATTTTTTAGATATATAATACAAAGTAATTTTACATAATATGTTTCATATATATAACCACTAATTTGTAATAAATTTCATATCTTAAATCTCTCTCACACTCATTTTTACATTGATATTTCATTGGAGGTTAAAAAATATATATGTATTAATTATAGCGGAGTAGAGCGGTTCGGTTGGCGGATTATAAATTTTAAAGTTTAAACCGTGGTTAGCGGTTAGAGTGGTGCGGATAGATGCAGATCGGTGCAGTTTTAGCGGATTGGGCAGTATTTTGCACAACCTTAGGCATGACCTTGTAACAGTACAATCCTCTAGGCATCGTAAATGATGTGACCTCTTGGTCTGGTTCATACATAGCGATCTAATGGTAACCTCTATACGCATCAAGGAAGCTAAGTCGGTTATAACTTGCCGTTAGGTCCACCAGTTGGTCTATCCGTGGTAGGGGAAAACTGTCCTTTGGGCATGCCTTGTTGACTGTCTTATAGTCCACGCAAATGCGCCATTTTCCGTTCTTCTTTAGCATTACTACAGTATTGGAGATCCACCTGGGATAGTGCACTTCTCTGATGGCTTCTGCCTCCAGCAAGTTTCTCACTTCCTCCACCACTATCTCCGCGTGGTGGAGTGCTGATCTGCGAGTGCACTGTATAATTGGTCTGGCAGTTGGGTGGACATTAAGTTGGTGACAGATGAAGTTTGGGTCAATGCCAGGCATGTCGTATGGTGTCCAGGCAAACACTTCGATGTTAGAGGTTAAGAATTCCATGACCTCTATTCTCTCAGTGCTGGACAAAGACGAGCCGAGCAAAAAAAACTTTTCTGGGTTCTTTTCATCTATCCTTACCTCTACCAAATCTTCCACTGCCTTATGTTCAGCTGTTTTGCCGACATCTGCAAACAGTTCATTGCTCTCTGGCTCTTCCACCATCTGGATATACCCTTTTGTAGCCCGGCTGCCATTTACTGTGACGAAGCACTGTTTTGACATAATTTGGTCTCCCAAGACCTCTTCAATCACTCCGGCTTCATTGGGGAACCACAATGCCTGATGGTAGGTTGACGCCACTGAGCGCATGGCATGCAACCATGCCCTTCCCAAGATTATATTGTAAGTGGAAGAGACCTTTAATACCTAAAATTCCACCTATTTTGTCATGGTTCTTGCCTTGACTGGGAGGATTATCTTGCCTACTGGCCACTCTGGCATTGAGTTGAAACCGACGAGGGGAGATGTCGCAAGTGCCAAGTCTTTGTCCTTAAATTTCAGCTATTTGAAGGTCTCGTAGTATATTATCTCGCATGAGCTTCCTTGGTCAATCAGAATCCGCTTGATGTTGTAATTCTTAACGCGCAAAGTCATCAGCAGTGCGTCATTGGAGGGCAATGTAGCCTTGCTAGATCCATGTCTAAGAAGGATATGACGTTCGTAGCCTCTGTTCTGCCCTTTTTGATGGTAGGTTGTGCACTTAATACCTCTCTCAAGTGCTCAGCCTTTTTGATTATCCCCCTGAGTTCACATACCCGCTCAGGTTTGACGATCCCATGCATGACATTCATTATGCCTTGGGGTGGACCGTCGACCGGCATCCCGTTTGGTCTGTTGAGGTCCTGGGGGGCTAGCTGTGTTCCCCCTTCGATGTACTAGTCCAGGTGTCCAGCAGCCACTAACTCTTCCAAACATTGCCTTAATGGTGTGCAATTTCAGTGCGGTGCCCCTTCTCATCATGGAAGGTGCAACGGGACCTCTCATCATAGCCTTTTTGTGCTTTCCCAACTTGGCTGGCTGCCGAACGAAAGGTTCACCACGTATCTCATTGAGAATCCGGTAGATAGGTTTATTGAATACGGTGGTGATGGCAATGCGGACTCTTAACTTCCTTTTTTCTGGGTCCTCTCTGTTGGCTCGCCTACCTCGCCCATTCCTGCTTGGTTGTTCTACCGTGTTGACTTTTGCTGTAGTCTTTTTATCTGGCATCGCTGCTGCACCAGATTTTACTTTAGCAAGGGCACTATCTTCCTCTACTCGGATATGTTGATACACTCTCTCCATTAGGGCTTCCATCATGAAGGGTGGCATCATTGTCATTGAGTCCCTCAGCTTGTTACCGATAGGTAAACCTCATTTATACTGTGCGATGGCGAGATTTGTAGGGCAATCCCCAATCTGGTTGAAGGTCTCCCAGTAGTGACTGTTATAAGACCTCAATGTCTCCTTTTCGCCCATGTCAATGGAGAGTAGTTGGTCAATCTCCACTGGTGTTTTGGTATTCGTTCTGAATCTAGTCACAAACACTTCTGCCAACTATACCCATGAGGCAATGCTGCCCTCCGGCAGTCTTTCGAACCAAGTTAGGCCTAGGTCGCCAAGGCTGGATGGAAAGAGAATACACATCAGAGCCTCGTTTCGTCGGTATACTTCCATAACCTGGCAAAAGTGGCTTAAGTGCATGTAGGGGTCTGACTTCCCCTCATAAGTAGTGAATTTGGGCTGGTGGAAGCCTGAAGGTAGTGGTGCGTTCTCAATTACCGAAACAAATGGTGAGCTCTATAGCCTTGCTAATACTTTATCCATTGGTTCGTAAGCAAGGTGCGGCGTTGGCATCCCTACCTCGACACTCCCATGTGTCCTAGGGGCTAATCGCTGCAGGGCTGAAACCCTGCGTGGGTCGCCGACCCTGGTGTCCTCCTTCCATCGGGCCCTCTCCTCAAGCACTGTTTGTAAGTCCGCTGACCTAGGCAACTCCATGTGCCTAGATGTTGTTTGGTATGTGTGCGAGGGCCGATAGCTACTTCCCTCTGTTTGTGACCTTTCAGTCCTAGTTCTCTCAAACCTGGAGTAACGAGTCCTGGAAGTCCTTGATTGAGTGTCGCCTGTTCTAAGGCTCCTGCTTTCTGCTTGTGATGGTGTGGTATGTCTGTCACGATCTTCCGAGTGGCGAGGGGGCGTGCTGCCTTTGCGCCCCTCTCCTGTCGCCACCCCTTTTCCCTTTACCTGGCGCTTTATTGCCTTCATGTCTGCCACCATCCTCCTTATTAACTCGTCTAGCTCGTTTACGCGATCCTTCAGAACTTGAGGATCCAACCTCCGCCTCTGTCTTTCAGGACTTTGAGAGCGATGGGGACTAGTGCCCCGTCTCTCCCTTGTGTCCCTCCGGGAGTTCCGTCGTTGGGGTTCTAAGTCTACCATGGGTGGGATAGAGGGTAAACCTTCACGCCTCCCACCCCCGTCCGGGGTTTGCCCATCAATAGTAGATTGCGGCAAGTCTTCATTGTGCGCCATTGCTTTCAACTAGAGAGGAAAACTCGATCAAAAGGTTTTGTTCTTTGTGAAATTCCCACAGATGGCGCCAATTGTATGAGCACAAAATAATCTTCTCGTATAATCCTGTTGATCAAGTTTGCGCTCCTCTAAATGTCGTCGTTTTACTTCCTGAAAACACAAACGTGAGCTAGCCGGCGGGTGTGTGCCGGAAACCTCTCTGATGCCTAAGTCAGCAAATAGACAATAGACACAAAAGCTCTGTGTATTCTAGAGTAAAAATTGGGATACCTGTACATAGGTCTGTAATAAACTTTTATAGATTCCGTGTGGCACAATCCTAGTAGGACTCTTATTCTCCAATGTAGAATCATTTTAGGAATCAGAAAGGTAATGCTCATCTTTCTACACCCCCCTCACTGCTTAACCAAGTGAAATGGTTTTACCATGGTAGTATGACAAAATGACCGAGCTAACACTGCCATGCTTAAGCGGCAGATTTCACCGAGCTTCACCTAGCTCGGTTCCACCTTGCTCTTACAGCTCGGCTCCTTGTACCTCGGTTCAGCATACTTAAACCGGGCTAATTCTCAATCATTTATGACCGAGCTAACTAGGCCCAATGGCGAAGCCCATTCACCTCGGCCCATAACTCGACTCACCTCTACCCGGTCCTAGCTTGGTCCTATCGAGGAGCCATTTGTGGCAATGGTTATAGACATTTGCATGGTTAATTATATAGAAGGTTGGTGAGCAGATTCTGGTGCTAATAGACATGTTTGTTATGATAAAGCTTGATTCAAGGTGTATACTCCTTTTGATGATGAGAAAACAATTATGCTTGGTAACTCTAGTCAAACCAAGATACTTAGGAGTGGTGAGGTTGACCTTAAGTTCACTTCTAGACGTGTGCTTACTTTAAAAGATATGCTTTATACACCGTCTATGAGGAAGAATTTGATATCAAGTTATTTGTTGAATAAGGCTAGCTTTAAGCAAACTATGGAATTTGATCAATATATGATTACCAAGAAAGGAATTTTGTGTAGGTAAGGGTTATGCTTGTTGTCACGCCCTCAAAATAATAACATTAAACCCATCAATTTAGGCATGCATTGATATAAGAGACAAACATCATTCTATTCCACAGAGTAATTCTTTACAAGAAGCATTACATGTTAACAACAGAATCAAATGCCCTATGGGCTTACAGCTTTCCAAGCTAACACTTGGTTACAAAGAGGAGAGTACTAACTCAAATACACATTAAGCCCTTGGCTTGAAATTACATGTAATACAACAAAAGATAACCAAAACCACAAACGTCTGCCTGCCTCTAGCCTCCCAAGCGATGTCCTTGGAGGTGGCATGCTTCATGTACCTGAAAATGGTGTCCCATATAGGGTGAGCCACAGCCCGTAGAAATACTCTAAGCCAATTATGAACAATGACTAAAAGATTAGCAGTTAATAGATGGTCAAAACTTATACGTTCATTTACATCTTATTATAATTCCATAACAATCAAGTCTATGTTACAATTCACTTTCCATTTCTTATTCAACATTGAGTTTGAAAACAAGGCTCAATACTCTGGCCAAAACCTTTGATGCGATTATAGTTCATCACTAGAACACTTTCGAAATCCAAGGTGGATACACATTTTGGTGTTGTATCAATAACACATAAACCACTTCCCTACTTCATAAATGATATACATTTTAGTGCTATATCAAATTAAACAAACATCTCAATAGATAAGCATATGAGCTATATCACTACTACCACAGATAAGCATATGAGCTATATCAACACTTCAATAGATAAGCATATGAGCTATATCACTACTACCACAGATAAGCATATGAGCTATATCAACACTTCAATAGATAAGCATATGAGCTGTATCATCACTCCAATGGGAGAGCATATGAGCTGCATCCCTGGGTCCATCCCCCATCTTCCCTTAACCATTAACCGGTTTAGAGGTACATCCCCCATCTTCCCCTAAACCGTGGAGTACATCCCCCATCTCCTCCCATACACAAGCAATGCATATAAACACAGAATCATATACGCAATCAATCAATACATAAAGTTAAGGTATTCTATCAACCGTCTACACATAATGCACATAAACACATTGGTCATATGCACAATCAACCAATACATAAAATTAATGTATTCTATCAACCGTCATACTCTATGACACATCCAATTGATTAGTTTTAGTTTGCCTAATCATCATGCATTGTCTACAACAATCAACACTACCCTCCACCGGTAGCCCAAAGCAATTATTTCTAAACAGGAAATAACTGCACAAATGGATAATATATCAACATTTCAACTAGATGAGTAATAAAAGATCCAACTACACTCTTTAGTCCATACATTCCCAATTTCAACATTCTCAATTCAATTCCTCATTTTCTTTAATTAATTATATATATTAATTAATTAAACCAATTAGGGCAACTTACCATAATTCACAAAACAACCCTAAGGTTCCATTTCCATCAATGTTCCAACGTTAATTTCATTTCTTTATGCCTAACTTGCATATAGGTTTATATAATTAAAACCCCAACTTTTGTAAAATTACACAAAGGCCCAAACTTTCTTCAAAATTACCCAACAACCCCCAACATATCAAAATGCTAAAATTCAAAGACAAAGCTCATAAGATGGAGTAGGTTATCCCTACCTCGAAGTTAGAGCTCAAACGGAGATGAAGGCCAAACCCAACGTGCTCCAAATCCCAACTTTTTCAGATTAAAACGAAGCCCTCGACGATCAACACCACTTTTACAAAGGCCGAAGGGAAGGAAAGCACTCTAACTAGATCAAACCCTAGAGAGAAGGGAGCTTCTAGAGAGAGAGGCTCTCAAAATAACTTTTGGAAAGTAAGAGAGAGAGAGAGTGTGTAGAAAATGATTCAAAAATGCCAGCTGCCCTCTGTTATACGACAGGTCCGCTCGAGCGGAAACACAACGCTCGAGCGTCAAGAACAAAAATCTGAGTCCGCTCAAGCGCAATAATACCCGCTCGAGCGCCAAGACACAAAAGTAAAGCACATCCGCTCAAGCGTGAAAAACCAGCCCGCTCGAGCGCAATTTTTCCCCTCCCAGAACTTACCCCAAAAATGCACTGTACGCTCGAGTGCCAACAATCCCGCTCGAGCGCGACCCGCTCGAGCGCAAGAAAACCGCTCGAGCGTAGAAATCACACCTGCAGAAGTTTTGCAGGGCACAAAATACTGGGAGTGTGCAATCTACGCTCGAGCGGAACGACCAAAAACCCGGCAACAAGATTTTAGACCAAGGCTCAACCCACCTGCTCGAAACAAGCCCAACACATCCTAAAACTCAAGAAATGGAATCAAAGGATGACAATAAGATGGATACAACTACCAACTCCACGGAACCAAGGTCCGGAATACGACAAATACAACAAGGGCATACCGGGATCGCTATACTTGTGATGGGATGTTCAAACTGAACGTTGAGATTAATAAACCATTTACTAATTCGGTTTATATGTTGTCTTATATTAATTTTTGGCATACTCGCTTGTGTCATATTAACAATAAATATGTGGGAATCATGAGTAGTTTAGGATTAATTCCTAAATTGATAAAAATTTTAAGAAATTTGAAGTTTGCAGTAAAGCAAAAATTACCAAGAGGCCTTATAGAAGTGTTGAAAAAAAAATACTGAATTGCTAGAATTATTTCATAATGATTTGTGTGAGTTTTAAGGAATTTTAACTCGTGATGGTAACTGATATTTTATCACTTTTATTGATGAGTTTTCAAACTATACAAATGTATATTTATTAAAAAATAAAAGTGATGTTTTGAAGAAATTTAAAGAATTCCTTTTTGAAGTCGAAAATCAATTTAGTAAAAAGATTAAGAGAATTAGAAGTGATAGAGGTCAGGAGTATGAATTTCTTGGATTCAACTCTTTTGTTTAGTCATTGGGAATTATTCATGAGTCTACTCCACCATATTCACCTTTATCTAATGGCGCAGCTAAAAGAAATAATAGAATGTTAATTGACTTGACGAATGCTATGCTTATTGATTCAAATGCTCTCTCAAATCTTTGGGGCGAGGCTATTTTGACAGCTTGCCATGTGATAAATAGAGTGCCACACAAAAAAAACTAAAATTGTACCTTATGAGTTGTGGAAGGAGCATAAACCAAATCTACGTTATTTGAGGGTTTGGGGCTATTTAGCTTTTGTGAGACTTGCAGATCGTAAACGACCTAAATTTGGTGAACGAGCTACCACTTGTGCTTTTCTTGGGTATGCGTTGGATAGTACAACTTACAGATTTTTTTATATGGAAAATAATGTTATTTTTGAATTAGGTGATGCTGGTTTTCATGAAAATAAATTTCCTTTCAAATCTAGAAATAGTGGGAGTCAAATATTTTCTGAAAATATTCTATACATGCCTAGCTCTTTTACTCCATCTCAAGTTTTTTAAGAACAAGAAAATTCTCAAATCCAACGAAAGAGAAGTAAACGAGCTAGAGTTGAAAAAGATTTTGGCCCTGACTATTATCTTTACAATGTGGAAGAAATTCCTTTTACGATGCAAGAAGTTTTATCATCACCTGATGCTATTTTTTGGAGAGAGGCTGTAAATGATGAGATAGATTCACTACTTTCAAATAAAACATGAAAGCTAGTGGATTTACCTCCAGGTTGTAAAACTATGGGTATAAATGGGTCCTCCGTAAAAAACTTAAATCGGATAGAACTATAGATAAATATAAAGTGAGACTTGTTGCTAAAGGTTTTAAGCAACAAGTTTATTTTGATTTCCTTGATACTTTTTCTTCGATTACTAGAGTTACATCCATTAGACTGTTAATAGCAATGGCTGCAATTCATGATTTAAAAATTGATCAAATGGATGTAAAAACATCATTTTTAAATGGAGATCTAGATTAGGAGATTCACATGGACCAACCCGAGGGCTTTGTGAATCCTGGCCAATAAAGCAAGGTGTGTAAGCTAACTAAATCCCTTTATGGTTTAAAACAAGCTCCTAAATAGTGGCATGAGAAATTTGATTCCTGCATGCTTGAGAATGACCATAAGACTAATGAATGTGATAAGTGCATATTATAAAACTTGTGAGAATACACATGTGTTTATTAGCCTATATATGGATGATCTACTCATCTTTGGCTCTAATTTGCATATTATAAATGAGACTAAAAATATGCTTAATAGTCACTTTGATATGAAAGATCTTAGTGAAGCCAATTTTATTTTGGGAATTAAAATTACCAAGACTAATGATGACATTTTTCTTGATCAGACATATTATGTTAAGAAAATTTTAAAGAAATATAATTTTCTAGACTGTAAACATGTTGTTACTCCTTTTGATGCAACCATACATTTATCTATTGTAACAAATGAAAAAGAAGTGATTAATCAAAAGGAATATGCTAGCATAATTGGTAGTTTGAGATATGCTACTAACTGTACTAGACCTGGCATTGCATATGCTATTAAAGTATTTAACAGGTTTACTAGCAAGCCAAGTCGAGATCATTGGCTAGCCATGGGAAGAATTATGAGATATTTATCTAGTACCAAAAATTATGGTTTGTTTTATAACAAGTATCATGCTGTACTTGAGGGATATAGTGATGCCGATTGGAACACTTTGTCAGGTGATTCTCTCTCTACCTCAGGTTTTATTTTTACCTTGGGTGGTGGTGCTATATGTTGGAAATCTAAAAAACAGACTACAATAGCTAATTCTACAATAGAAGCTGAGCTTATCGCGTTAGCTTCAGCATGTGAGGAAGCGAATTGGTTAAGACATTTGTTACATGAAATCCCTTTTTAGAAAAAAAACCAATTCCTCTTGTGTTAATTCGTTGTGATAGTACTGTTGCTATTGGTAGAGTGAACAACTATTTTTATAATTGTAAATCCAAACCTATTAGAAGGAAACACAATAATGTAAGATCCTATTTGAGTAATGGCATCATAACTGTGAATAGGGCTATGCAAAATATCGCCCAATCCGCTAAAACCGCACCGATCCGCATCTATCCGCACCGCTCTAACCGCTAACCGCAGTTTAAACTTTAAAATTTATAATCTGCCAACCGAACCGCTCCGCTTCGCTATAGTTAATACATATATATTTTTTAACATCCAATGAAATATCAATGTAAAAATAAGTGTGAGAGAGATTTAGGATATGAAATTTATTACAAATTAGTGGTTATATATATGAAACATATTATGTAAAATTACTTTGTATTATATATCTAAAAAATATTATACAAATTAGTGTTATATATTATGCAAATGTATGATAATTAGTTAGAATACTCTTCAATCCGCCAATCCGCCAAAAACTGCCCAAACCGCAATTTGTCAATCCACTAATCCGCCAACCCTCCATTCGGTTTGTAAATTTACTCTCAAACTGCCCGAACCACATTACGCACACCCCTAACTATGAATTATATAAAATCTTGTGATAATCTTGTGGATCCGTTAACCAAGGCCTTGTTGAGAGATAGGGTTTAGAATATATCGAGGGAAATGGGTTTGAAGCCTATAAAATCAAAAACCATGTATGAGGACACCCAACCTAGGGATTAGAGATCCTGTAACTAGGTTTAATGAGAAGAACGGATCATATGGTGGTTTTAAAAATGCACTCCTCAATATATTGTTGTCCATTCCTATGATGCAAGTGCATTTGTCCTGTAATGTGGAGGGTTGAGTATTTATACTCTAAATGAAATTCTATAGCTCATGTTAAGTGGGGTGTGTAAATTATAGGAACATCCTTGACAGATTTCACCTATGTGGGCATAGAAATGAGACCGTTTTCTATGAGAACAAGGCTTATTCTCAAATATGCTCATGAAAATTGGGATTAGCACAAGGCTGTAATGTGCTGGCTATTAAAAGCTCATGTCAACACTTGGATCATTATGTGTGAGCAGAAATACTTTATTTCTCCTAAGCAGTCATAGTTCAAATCTAAGACCACTACTGACTCTGGACTAGAGGTTGTTGTTTCACTAATGAAGGTTTAATGCAGAGCACACTGTAGACACTTCATTTTTGACAGCCCTTATGACTTAGACGTCCTCATAGGCACACCCGATAATGAACGTATTTGCTTGCCAAGTACTCAAAATCCTTAGCAGAATGCCACAACTTTGAGCCTTTCAAACCTTGCACCTTTGTTGTCCCAGTTTTGGACCAAGCCTAGCTTTTTCAATCTGCAGCCTCTGGTGGCCTGTTGGCCACCCTTTTTGGGCTGCTAGCCATCACCTTTTGGTTGACGGCCTGGTGTCGGCCACTGATGTGGCTTGCCGGCCACCAGTGATGGACGGCCAGCCACCGGTGTATTTTGCAGATATTTTATACCAATTGTTTACACAGATGCATGCACCTATCCCCACGTGTAGGGCTGAATTTTCTTGAGGGAATTTCATGCTTTCTATATATAGGAGACCCCTCTCTCTTGTAGAAAGGTAAGAAAATTTTGAGATAAAATTTTTTTCTCTCTCTACAATTCTCTCACTCTCTACCAAATCTCTACACTTTTGCCTACAATTCCTTAACCTTTGCCTATACACCCTTAACCAAATCTTCTCATCTTTGAGCTGAGGTGTTCTTGAGCTTGGTTTGAGCTCTAGAGGGTGTGTTTACTTGGTTTTGTTGCTTGGAATTGCTTCTTTTCTACAAGAGGTATATGACTTTGCTTGTAGCTTTGTTTTATTTGCTATTGTTCTTACTGTTTTTCCTTTGTTTTGGGCTGTCAAAACTCTGTGTTTTATGGGCTGAAGTTTGGGTTTAAGGCCATTAAAGGTTGAGGGGTTGATAGATTTTCTTTGTACCTTGTTTTGGAGGTCTTTGCCCTTGCGTTTCCTACCCTTTTACTATCTTTTTCCAAGCTTTTAAACAACGATTTTCAAAGCTTTTTCAGTGGCCAAAATCATGATTTGAAGTCCAAATTTGGAGGGGTTAGCCTCCCTTCCTTGTGTCTTGCTTACTAGCCTAGCTTGTGCCATGTTTTAGCATTTTAATCTAGCATTTTTTAGGACTTGTTTTAGACTATTTTAGCACTATTTTGGGCTGTTGTTTGCATTTGAGCTTTGTTTTGCATGCTTCTAGTGTAATAGTCCTCATAAGCTTGATGTTTTAGGTCTTAGACATCACTTATTTGAGTTGATAGCACTTATTTTGGGCTTTTCATACTTCATTTCAGCACTAATAATCTCTGCAACCTCCCTCCATTCTTGGCTTTCTATTTTTCTATGAAAGTGGTTTCAAGTCACTAGCTTGCCCAAGTATGAAATTGAGGTTTCATACTTAATGGTTTAATCCCTTAGGGGATTCATTACCAATGGTATGATGCTTCTTTCATACCCAAAGCAACTTGTGTTTTGAACCCTCTTTCCATTAGAGGACTTTAATTCACTATTGGACTTAATTGGATTAAAGAATGGTTGGTAATTTAAAATGAGTAACTAAAACTTGGAATTAAAAGTGAGAAAGATAATAATTTGGTTGTGTTCAATTGGACGTTAATTGAACACATGGAAACTTAGGCCATTTCATACTCACTAGTGATGAAATGATCCAAGTCTCCAAGGTCAACCACTTCCCTTGATCTTTCATGAAAGGGAGGAGGTTTGTGTCTTTTTTTCTTGCATTTATTGAAATTGCACACTTTGGTTCACAAGCCATCATGCAATGAAATTACTTGAATTGGTGGTTTGTGGCTTAAGTTCATCACTCCTTGGATTTGTTCATGAAAATGAGGGGTAAGTTGTGCAGACAACCCTTGAAAATACCTTGTATATGCTCTGTTTATCCTCTGTTGCAGTAAGATGAGGCTGTGCATCAGTGGCCAGCAGGCCACTGTCCATGGCCGGCAGGTGGCCGGTAGATCACCTCCATGGCCGACTAGTGGCCGGCAACCTTCATCCATGGCCGGCTAGTGGTCGGCAATCTTCACTAGTGCCCAGCCAGCCACTGATGCAAATTTTAGTAGTATGTTTCTCAGGTGGAGCAGAGTTGTTCAACTGTGCAAACAGAGCATACGTATAGACATCCCTCGTCTCTCGAGGCGGAGTAGTTATTTGCTTAGTTTAATTGGTATTTTAATTGCATTTGTGTTGTGATTATTTAATTAGTTAGTTTACTAGTTAGGTAATTCAAGTGTTGTAATAATTAGTTAAGTAACTTAGCTAGTTTATTCCATTTGAGTTGTAATAATTAGCTTAGCTTTAATTAGTTAGTTAATTAGCTAGTTAGTTCATTCGGACTCTCCTTCGTGAGAGCACAATGTTGTAATAATATGTATGTCTTCCAACCCCACGTCTTTCTCCCTTTTATTTACTAGCTTATGATGGTTAGTTTAGGGATATCATGTTTCAATTAGCATTCTCCATGTTTGCATCCATTTGTATTGTATGCACTGAGGCTCGGTTTATCATTCTAACTGCATTGTTAGGTTAAATACATTCTTTGAATAAGTGCTTAGACCGCACGTTATTTAATTGATTCATATGCCATATTAGTAACCAAGCCTATTAGTTGTATATCGCATGTGTTGCATTAGTCATATCGCATAAGTTAGGATCATGCATTTTTCTAACTCTTTTGTTTATTTTGGCTTGGAGTACTAGGTGAGCTTTTTACTTGCTGTAGCATATCGTATGTATGTTGATGTTGCCAAGTTTAGCATGCTTGCCATGAGGCTAAGTGCTTAATTGCTAAATTGCTTGAATCCTTGTGGATGAAGGCTTATTGCTTGAATTGGAATAATTTGAGTAATGTTCATATGCGATCACTTTTTCAAGTGGTACATATTTCGAAACAATTTTTCAAAACAAACATTACTTGAAATGTTCCAATTCTTGTGATTTAGTCTATACTTGTGTGTGTGCACATCACATAGTAATGCTAGCCAAATAAACTGGAACAAGAGCATATAATGTTGATAAAAATCATATCATGATTAGTAGAGGCCGATCTTTGATCGGGCGAGCGAGAGTGCCCAAATGTATTCATGACTTTCCCCTCTCGTACCCAAGTTCCCTAGCCGAGACAACTTTGGTGATAACAGACACGTGGCCTTTGGTATGAGTCATGGATTTTCTAAATTTCCCCAAAACAAAAAAATATTTAGGTGGTGACTCTATATCTGGCAAAGCAATCCATTTTTTGCAATTTGATTCAAAATCGATTTTTCAATAGATTTTTTGGATTTGGACTCTTTGGTGATTATCTATTTCACATTGCACTTGTGAGATTAGATTCAGAACTGCAGGAGTCCGAACTGTAGGGTTTATATTTGAACTTCCGAAAGGGGGCACAAAAAAGGCGAGCCACAGTTTCTGGCGACTCAGGGATTTAGAGAACTTGACTTGAAGTTCATGATATGAAATTTTATCTACACTGATATGTTTCTTGTATTGCATTTGCATTGGTGCATTTAAGTCACTGTGTTTGCCATCTGCTATTCCTGGACGGTTTGCCAGAGGCTTGCCTGAAAAGCTTGCCAAAAGGCTGATCGGTCATGGGCTCTGCCATGATGGGAACACAACCCTTGGATCTGGACTACCGCTGTACCGTTTGATTCGACTTTCACTTCTCGATGTTAGGTGCGAGAGGTATATTAGGTAGTCTTGCTAAGGTGCCCTTTTGACCATTTGGCCTAGTTGCATATCGAAAGCCATAGAGACTGTTCCAAACTAGGGCAGGATGCTCACCTGAATACAGGATTACATGAAACCGTATTTTTTGAATAGTGAAACCCTAGCTCCTGACGAAACTAAGAGAGGGTAACCCTACCCCCTCATAGGGTTTTTTGGTTCTCACTTAACTAGTATGTGCTTTACAGTGAAACTGTACAGGAACGTGCGTATCAGTTGCAAGTTGGGTATTGGTTTTGGAGGCAGAATTCAGTGTTGAGTGCAGTCCTACAACTTTGATTACATCTGTGTGTTGTTTATATCTGAGCTGAGGTGCTGCACGGTTTCTGATTACTATTTTCTTTTTGCTAGGTAGTATAACACCATTGCTTCGCACAGTTCGGATATCCTCCAAGTGCTCTGGACCCGTGTCAGGAGGCTGTACAGATCTGGAGATCTTGTTAGGGACAACCTGTGTTTGCTTCGCTCCCCCCGGTTACTAGATGGAGAAGAGTTAGGCACAATTCACCAGTCCAACAATCACTTGCATTTAGTCAGGCTCAATCTTCTATATCCAGTCCAGTACGAGATTACTCGCCAATTCCAATGGCACAGTACCCTTCAGTTAGTATGGAGGACTTGATCCGTCATCTCCAACAAACAGTGGAAACCATACAGCAAGATGCTGCTCGTCAGGCTGAAGTCACAGCCCATCAAGACGAGGTAATAAATAGGCTGCAGTAACAACAACCAAAGCTGGCAACGGCTTCTGCATCCCATGCACCTCCCGCGGGTATCCCAGCACTCGGAGCCACTACGTAGACCGCCAATGTTCAAGAGAATCAGGGTAATCCGGCAGAGCCGATCCCGCCGCAAGCCTCTAAAGCACCTGTGTACCCGACCGGGGCTCCATTTGAGTTTGAAGTTGACCCGACCGTGCTTAAAGTCAACAAGTTGGAGAAGCTCCTCAAAAAAGCACAGGGCATTAACTCTATTCCCGATATAGAAGATGGGTATACCGACTCTGCAGTGACATTGCTAGATCGGTTCAAAATGCCACACATCGATAGGTTCGATGGCTCTAGAGACCCCATGGTTCATCTTCGGCTGCTTTCAGACATTCTGGGGCCAATGGGCTTGACTAGACTGCAGAAGCTCTCACTTTTTGGCTGGACTATGTCGGGAATAGTAGCCATCTGGTATGCAAAGCTGGAGGATTCTGTTAAGCAGAGCTTGGAGGAAATGGCTGGCCCAATCCCAAAGGACCTTTACTCCACTCTACATGCCTTTATTCCAAGCCATGAAGGTGTTGATCAAAAAGGGGCACATCAAACCACTAGAGCCACGCCCACTACTAGATCCTCTTCCACCCAAACACAACCCGACCAAGTACTGTGTATTTCACCAGCAGCACAATCATGACATCGACCAATGCTTTAGACTGCGTCATGAGATTCAAGACCTCATAGACAACAAGGTGATTGCACCACCCCAAAAAGCAAATGTAACTACCAATCCTCTCCCAGCCTATAATCAAGTTCTCCTACCCCGAAACCTAAACCTAATCCATACACTGGCCATCCCCTACCACCCCAGCGCATATATTATCCCTTTCCACCTACCCAGACTGACGGTGTTCATTCCTGAAAGCATAGACTTGTGCATGATGGACACGTTCGCACTTCAACTTAAACCTGTGGTGGTGACAGTGGTAGAAAAAAGGAAGCTGGCCTTATGGGGGAGTACGAGTCCACTGCCTAAGTGCTCTGAGGACTTGTCCGAGGGGGAGTGTGATCCAAGCTGCTACATTGTGCCAATTGATCAAATCAAGCTGGAAGTGGTATTGCCAACTGCAGTGGAGGTCAATGTAGTTAGAGAGGATGATCCGAGCCAAGGTTCAGATGATTTGGCAGAACTTGAGGAGGACTTAGACAATCTGTAGTTCTTCGACGAACAAGATCAAGGGGATGTGCAGATTGACTAGTTCGATTTGAATGGGTCGACGGACAACTCTAGGTGGTTAAGTGATGAACCCGACAGGGAGAAAGGAACTGAAACAAAACTGGGAGAAAATGGAGCAAGAATTGCTACAGTGGCTGGAATGGCCGACGAAAAAGGGAAATTACTGGAGAACACCGACGTGAACAAATTAGCTCAGGAACTGGGCACTGTGAGTACCGTAGACACAGAACAGGAAGCTGTGCTGAAGCAGTTTGAACAAGAGAGAGTTGAAGGCAAACATAAAGTTGGAATGGCTCAACACCCTATGGGGGAAACTTATGATGTGAGAATGATTAGAACGGAACTGGACAATTGTTTATTGGTTGCCGGAGGTGTATGGTGGGAGGATGACGATCTACATCTGGCTCATACCAACGAAGACTGGGATGACACCATTCCGGACAACACGTACACTGAGGAAATTGATCACATGACAAGAAGTGGGTGGTATTTCAAGCCACCGTACTTAGACCAAGCTGAGGCCTCTGGGAAAGATAGAGAGGTGGAAAAATAGAAAGAGAAGTAGTTGAAAGAAGAGGAAGTGTTGAAGCAATTGAAGAAAATCCAAACTGACATCTCAATCTGGGGTCTTCTTATGGCCTCCCGGGTGCATCGACAGGCTATACTATCAGCAATGGACAAAGCCAAACTATCTATTGACACTACCCCCGAACAGCTTGTGGGATTGGTCTTCCCCGGTGGCGCTGGGCCAACCTAACCTTTTCTGATAAAGAAATGCGTCCAGAAGACTCAGCACACAACAAACCTCTGTACAGATCTGTTGAGTGCAGAGAAAAATGGGTGCCAGTGGTTTTGGTCGACACCAGGTCAGCTATCAATGTCTATCCTTCTCGCACAGCTTATGCCATCGGCCTGAAACCAACAGACTTTGTGCCCACAGCCCAAATGATTCGGGCATATGATAATACAAGTAGAGAGGTTATGGGTACGGTGCAGATCCAAGTTCAAGTGGGTCTAGCTCAATAGGTGTAGACACGCCCCGAACATCCCAGGCTCCGCGGGCGAAAAATGGCGCGGGATTCCGTTTTGTCCATTTGGGCTTGCTACAATTTGGACTCAAATGTCACGGTTCTGAATCTAATCTCACAATGTGCAATGTGAGACCGATAAATCACCAAAGAGTCCAAATCCGGCAAATCGTTTTGGAAAACTAATTTTTATAAAGAAGTGCCAAACATGGACTGCTTTGCCAGATACAGAGTCGCCACCTAAATATTTTATTTTGGGGAAATTTAGGAAACCCTGACTCGTGCCTAAGGCCACGTGTCCGTCATCACCAAAGTTGCCTCGGCTCGGGAACTTAGGTACGATTGGGGAAGGTCATGTAATGAGCACCCCCGCTCGCCCGATCAAAGATCGGCCTGTACTAAGCATGATATCTTGTTTTTGAAAACACATGTGTTCTTATTCCGGTTAATTAGCTAATCTTACTATGTGATGTGCACAACAAACAAGTATAGACTAGATCGCCTAATTTGGAACAAAACATTGCATGTTCATTTGTTTGGAAAATGGTTTGAAGTTTGCTACTCACAGGTAGGCTTAAAATGCGGATTTCAATGAATTGTTCCAATTCAGGTAATCTAACCTTCACCCATAGGCATTCAGGCAGTTATAACAAATAAGCAGTTAGCCTCATGGAAAGCATGCTTTCATGGCAGTCAATAACACACATGCAGTATGCTAAAGCGTAAACACTCACAGTGTACTCCGAGCCAAAACAAAGAACTAGTTAGAAATCATACATGATCCTAGTTCATGTTAAGATGGCTAATGCAACACATGCGAAATACAACTAATATAGGCTCGGCTATCCTAATCATGTCATGCGAAATGCAACTTGATACATGTATTCAAATAGGTATTGAAATACAATGCAGTTAGTATGATGCGCCGAGCCCGGTGCATGCAATACAGATGAATGGATGCACACATGCGAAGCATAAGGTATGCTAAACAAAATATGCCCTAAAACCAACCATCGTAAGCGGTTAAGTAAAAGGGAGAAAGAAATGGGGGTTGGAAGACATGCATCACACGCACGCACGCTTATTACAACAGTGTGCCCTCTCGAGGGAGGGACTGAATAAGAAGCTAACTAGCTAATCTAAGCTAATTAAACTAATTATTACAGCACAATTAATTAACTAATCCTAGTTAACTAATTATTACAAAACAAATTGAATAGCTAACGCATTAACTAATTAAAGTACAAACCAAAGCGAAAGCTAGCTATCTAAGCATGCAACTAAGGAAAGCAGTAAAATAGGAGGTTTAGAGGGAGAGGAATGCATGCAAGCCCGGTCGCCTCGTTTGAAAATCCAATGCGATGCCCCTTTTTGCCTCTGTTTTCATTTGTTCTCAGAAACTTGCACCAAGCTCTAGAAAGCTAAAACTTCACCTTGGGAAACCTGTGGGAGGGTGGCCGACCACTTTTGGTCTCTCCAGACACCTGCCGACCACTTTTGGTTGTTGAAAAACCAGAAAAGTGGTCAGCCAACTAGTTTTTCTGGCTGGCCGGCCAGTTGTTGCTGCTGAACTACAATTTGCTGCAACAGAGAGCAAGAAAGGACATGGTAATGTATGTGCAAGATATGTGTGCACAACCACCTTCCCTATCATGTCATGAACTCAAGGGAGTGTAGGTTCTTGACCCTCGGGCCACCAATCGCGCATTTCAATGCATGATGGCCGAGAGGCGAAGTTGCACAATTCAATATGAAAATGAATGCACAAGTAAATACATAAAGCCTAAAACTCTATCATGTATGATCAAGAGCGTCGACGATGGGGAATCGAGGCACGTTTCATCACTTTAAGTATGAAACGTCCCTCTTTTCTCGTGTTTGAACTAACACCTATTCCAAACACAATGCAACACATAACGTGGCATGCACAATGCAATGTGGCATGCACAATGCAATGTAGCATGGAGTATGCAAAAATGCAATGCAATGAAACAAGCATGCAAACAGCATGCAAGGGACAAGCATGCAAACAACATGCAAGGCAACATGATCAAACTACCAATGCTAAGGGCATGCATACTCAATGAAAGTCAACATAAGCATGCACAATGCAAACAACATGGTATACACAATGCAACTACGTGGCATACTTGATGCAAAGTTACATGGTCAACTTAACAAAGTTAATGACATGCGAACGATACTAATGCATGCATGCACAATGCAATACAATAAGGGCAACTTAGCGATGTTAGGAACATGCATACTCAATGCAAGGCAAAATAAGCATGCAAACAACATGATACAATGCAACTAGCATACACAATGCGAATGGACATGGCATACACAAATGCAATGAACCAATATGGCATACTCAATGCAATATGATCATGACATGCACAATGCGAACAATAACATAACATGCACGATGCGATGTAACATGGCAAACACAATGCTCAATGGACTTAAACCAAGATGGACAGACCTCAGCCATGCCCAAAATAGAGGCCATAATGTTAAAACAAAGGCACAAAAAGCATATACAAGCATGCATGCCAATTGGCTCACCAATTAGGCCTAAGAGCACAACTCTCAAGAGGGCTCAAGGAGTGATAAACATGGAAGTGTAACCACATTAAATGCACTAAAATAAGGTAAAAAATGATGCCAAATCATTCAAACATATCAAGTAAAGCATGCAAAGGTCCTAAACCATGAAAGCTAATAAAGAGGACTACAAAGGGGGCATGCAATACATGGAAAATATGTATGAAACAACCATGGACAGAGCTTAAATAGGTCTAAACAAAAACCAACAAATGCTAAGATGGAGGCTCAAGTACCTAGGCAAGATGGCATACATGCTAGGCCACAAACTAGGCAACAATGCACAACACTTAAAGGCATTCAAAGCATGAATGAAGTGGGAATATGGCAATGCTATAAGCTCTGAAATGAAGTATTAAATGATGCCACATCATCTAAATAGCTCAAAGATAGCATGCATGAGTTACCAAAACACAAAGCTAGCAAGGCCAATTGCACTACAACTATACAAAGCATGAAGGATATTGCAAAGGAAACCCAAAACAGTCCTAGAACATGTTAAAATTAGTCTAAAACATGCATGGAAGGAAGCCAAAAAAAGCTAGCATGAAGGGCATAAGGCATGATGCATACGAGGCAAATAACGTGAATTACACTACACCTATTAAGACCAAGCATGGAATGACTTAAGCAACAAAAATTAGAGTTATATCATGGCATAATAACCCCAAAAACACACTGAAATGAGAGCTCGCAAGCTATGGCATGAAGGCATACGCAATGGTTCATGTTAAGGCCTAAAACACAAACTCTCCAAAGCATGGAATAAGTGAAAGATGCAAGTGTATGGCCACACTACATGGACTGAAATCACATAATAAATGATGCCAAATCATTAAAATAGTCCAAGTAATGCATGCTAGAGGATTCAATACACAAAACTAACAAGCTAGATTGAACCAAGGCTATACGAAGCAAGTCATGGATGACCAATACAACACAAATCAGACCTTAAACATGCTAAAACATGAACAAAGTCTTCTCAGAGCTAAGCCAAAAGCATGCTAAAATGACATGTTACAACATGATGCATGTTAGGCTATTTCATGGGATTGCACTACAAGTGTAAGGAGCATGCAAAGGTTAACCAAACCAAACTCTAATAGAGGTATGACATGGTAAAAAAAGCCCAAAAACATGCTGGAATGGAAAGAAAACAAGCTAGAATGACATGCTACTTCATGAAGCATACAAAGCTAGTTTGTGTGATTTACACTACAAGTGTATTAACCATGCATGGAATGACAAAACCATGCAAAAACAGCGGTATGCCTCAGCAAAATAACCACAAATACAAGCTAAGATATGGCCAACATAAGCTTAACAAAAGTGCTCAAACATGAGGCATATGAAGCTAGTAAACACAACACATGGAGAGGGGATGACCCTCTCCTATTTAGGACACCAAAACAACCTTTCCACCACTGAAAATCCTCTGGATTTCAGTGGTAGAAAGGTCATGCAAAGGGTTCAACAAGAGCCTAAATGGATGGCTCAAAATGAGGCCTAACAAGGCCTAAGAGGGGGTAAATCACCCCAAACAAAAAAGTGACCTAAAACAACTATTTTAAGCACTTAAAAATAGAACTTTTTCTAGTTGAAAGTTAAGCTCAAAATAGCATGAAAATAGGCTCAAAAGCTTAAGCAAGAATGGGGGTTTTAAAGGTCAAAGACTCACCCTTGAAGACCTTCTTTACTACTACAACTCCAGCAAGTTCTTTGAGCTTAAATCAATCCAAGAACACCAAAAACAACTCCTTAGCACCTCAGCTACCCAAGGATGGTGTTTGAGTGTTAAACTAAGACAAATCTACACTTTTGAAGCACAAAAATGAATAACCAAGCAAGATAGACATAAAACTATATGTATCTCTCTAAGGGCAATTTTTTGAACCTAAAGGAGGGAGAAGGAGCCTCCCTTTTATAGAAACCAAAAGGCAAAGCTTCTTGGAGAAGCTAAGCTTCAAACAAATCCCTCTATACAGGAGGATAGCCCAAAAGCCCTCCAGCTGTGCCAGCTGGAGGAAAATATCTCCAAAAAGGTGCCAAAAAGCAGCCGACCACTTGAAGTGGTCAGCCTGCTACTTAAAGTGGTCGGCCGACCACTTCAAGTGGTCTTCCAAGACACAAACTGGTCGGCCATGGTGGGAGAGGGTCTAGGGCATGAAAGAAAGCTAGAGGTGTGGTGGCCGACCAGAAAAATGTGGCCCAAAGACCAAGCAAGCCAGTTATCCAACCAGAAAACTGGCTGGCAGAAGGAAAAGTGGTCTCCAAGGAGAAAAAGTGGTCTCCCACCCTTGTACCACCTTCCAAACAAGGAAAACAAGGTTTGTACCAAAAACAAACCAAAACGGGCGCAAGACGAGAGATCGGGAGGCAAAGCACGCGGCCGAAAGCCCTGAAAACTAGCTAACGAGCACCGAAAGTGGTATGCAACCACAAAAGTGGTCTCCCGGACCACAGTGTTCCTCTAAGAAAAGGCAACAAGGTGTGGTTCAAAAACCACGCCAAATGGAGAACGTTAAGCGGTCCCGAGACAAGGCGCGTGTCCAAAGGCTCCAAAAACAGGAAACTAGTCTCCAAACGGGAAAAGTGGCCTACGACCACAAAAAGTGGTCTATGACCACAAAGAGATGGTCTACAAGACCTCTCCCTCCCTCCAGGAAGAGAAAATAAGATTCGGTTCACAAACCGAGCCGAAGCACAAAAGAGTTTAGAGGCCCGGAGGCGAGGCTCTCAGCCAAAACTTCGGAGACTTGAAACGAGCACAACATGCACCATCACCGAGCGCTCAATCGATGACGTCTAAGTCTTAAGGTTGGTCAAAAATGGGGTGTCTACAATAGGATATTGAGTTCCATGTCCTGGATGTGCTGGCCACTTTCAACTTACTGTTAGGGAGGCCCTGGCTGTACCTGATGAAATCAATCTCTTCTACTCTCCACCAAATGCTGAAGTACCCTCACAGGAAGGGAGTGGAGATTGTTTTTGGGAATTCGTCCATATATCCTCTGCCAGAGGTAACTACACCGGTGTTGGAGATCGTTCATGGCAAGGAGGATGTATTTCTTTCAGGGTTTACTCTGGCCAAGGCCTGAGTGGTGTAAAACATCTTGGCAGCAGATGATGGCATGTATGTTAGCGCCCAATCTGTTTATTTCATGAACAAACTCCAACACATGCCAGGAATGGGACTTGGAAGAAGTGGCCGAAAAGGCATCACAGCATTGGCCGATGTGCCGCACAATCCGCATGCCTTTGGTCTGGGATATGTACCCATCAAAGAGGATTGGGTCAGGAAAAGAGAAGAGATGACAGACAGAGCTAGAGCCAAGCAAGTCGGAAAACGCTATGAGCTCGTTCACAGGCCAATTCAGGGAACGCTAAATGGCCATTTTGTTTGTGAGGGCGAAGACTTCCCCTTTTGCGACTTTCTTGAGCCCTGGATGAATTCTGCGAAGCAGCGTGTCCCCGGCTTTGAAATTTTTTTTGATCTACAGTTGCAAGAAAGTGATGCCGAGGAAAAAGCTGAATCAACTACTGAAGTTGAAAAGAGTATGGAAAGTGACTCGGACAACAGCGAGCTTGGAGTAGAAGCAACACTGGCATGTCTGTTTACAAATCCTTCGGTCGACTCAAAGAGCTTGGGGAATAACCTGACCATTTCCATGATCGGCGACCAACTGGGTGTAAACCCATCTAGCAGCATTTTGGATGCATCTGAAGCACCATCTCTTGTCTAGTAGCTGGAGGAGGGTTACTTGTCTAGTTTTGAGTTGGACGATGAACCAGAATCTGATTCCACAGAATCTGTGGAGTCGGAATCAAATTTCAATTCTTCTGAGTCTGAGTCTGAGTCTGGTAGTCCTAGGGTGATAACGTGGATACCAAGGTCTTATCCGGGTCCTCTTTTTCTTTTTCTTTTGAGTCGGTTGTAACCAAAGAGCTGGATAAGCTGGACTTTATGAATGAGAATGCCGCTCCTGATTCTAAGTATTTCTCTGTGCCATTTGTTTATTGCATTGACCAAGACTTTAAAATTTTTAATGAAAACGAAGAGGAAGGAATTCCTTTGGTTTTGAAAAACTTGATTAATTGAGAGGATGAGAAGTTTGCAAAACCCCTTGCTGATGAAATAATTGCTATTAATGTGGGTACTAAGAAGCATCCACATCTGGTCCAAATCAGGTCCACGTTGTCTTCGGAGGAGCGCGAGTGCTTAATCACTTTATTAAAGAATTTCAAAGATGTTTTCTCATGGTCCTACAAAGACATGTCTGGAATCAATCCTGAGATTATACAGCATCGGATCCCTCTTGACCCCGAGGCCTGACCCGTCAAGCAGAAGTTACGTAGAATTTGCCCGAATTAGGCATTGAAGATCAAAGAAGAGGTCACCAAGTAGATCGAGACAGGTTTCTTGTTAATATCTGAATATCCAACTTGGTTGGCCAACATCGTCCCAGTGCCGAAAAAGGATGGTAGAATCTGGGTGGGTGTGGATTTCTGGGATTTGAACAGAGCCAGTTTGAAGGATGACTTTCCTCTATTGCACATCGATGAGTTAGTGGACTTTACTGTGGGCTATACATTGCTATCCTTCATGGACGGGTTTTCCGGGTATAACCAGATTCTGATGGCTCCTGAGGATAAAGAGAAAATTGCATTTACTACGCCGTAGGGAACCTACTACTATTGGGTTATGTCGTTTAGGCTAAAGAATGTCGGGGCTACCTATCAAAGGGCTGTAACCACTATTCTGCATGATATGATCCACAAAGAGGTCAAGGTGTACGTGGATGACATGATTCTCAAGTCCAAAGAAAGAGAGGGCCACTACACCACCTTGAAGAAATTCTTTCAACATATCAGAGAATACAGACTGAGGTGAATCCGCAGAAATGTACTTTCGGCATAAGAGCAGGGAAAATGTTGGGCTTTTTGATCACACAGAGGGGCATCAAGGTAGATCCTTCCAAAATCAAGGCCATTTTAGAAATGCCACCACCAAGGACTGAAAAGAAGGTGCGAGGCTTTCTAGGTAAAGTGCAATTCATAAGATGATTTATTTCCAAATTAACCTTGACCTGTGAACCACTATTTGGTCTCCTAAAGAAAGGAAAGAAATTCCGATGGGATGATCGATGTCAATTTACTTTTGAGCAAATCAAGCAGTATCTCCAGAATCCACCTGTGTTGTCACCACTAGAGCTGGGGAAGTCTTTGATTCTGTATCTGTCAGTCACAGACACAACAATGAGATGCATGCTTGCTCAGGAATCTAAGGATAAGGTGGAGAAAGCCATCTACTATTTGAGCAAGAAAATGCTGGATTATGAGACTCGCTATACGCCGTTGGAAAAAGCTTGCTTAGCCTTGGTATGGGCTACTAGGAGTTGAGGCACTACTTGTTAGCTCACTCCGTAATTCTGGTTTCCATATTAGATCCCATCAAATATCTCTTGAAGAAACCAGTGCTTACGGGTAGGCTAGCCCGTT
This sequence comes from Camellia japonica, assembly GCA_030407325.1. Lineage (NCBI taxonomy): Eukaryota > Viridiplantae > Streptophyta > Magnoliopsida > Ericales > Theaceae > Camellia > Camellia japonica. The sequence continues at coordinate 99,931,459 of JAPPVO010000013.1, read as the reverse complement.
GGTTGCTTCTTCTCTCTGAATTTGATCTGAAGTATGTCACCCGCAAGTCGGTCAAGGGGAGAGCTGTAGCGGAGTTCCTGGCAGATCACCCGATAGAAGGGGATGAGGCAGTTGAGTATTTGTTCCCAGATGAAGCCATTCTGCAAGTCGAAGAGAAGACTTGGACAATGTACTTTGATGAAGGGTCCAATCAATACGGCTATGGGATAGATGCATTGCTGATAGCACTTGACAACTCCCATATATCTTTAGCCTTCAAACTCTGGTTCAAAGTGTCCAATAATGAAGCAGAGTATGAAAGGTGTATCGCTGGTTTGGAAGCCGCCCTGGAACTAGGGGTAAAAAGATTGGATGTCATCGGGGACTTGAACCTAGTTGATTCTCAAGCAAATGGAGATTGGAAGGTCAAAGAAGAAAAGATAAAGATTTATCACCAAACCTTGGATGTTCTAATTCCTAGGTTTGAAAACTAACTTTCATGCATCTACTAAGAGAAAACAACAGGTTCGCTGATGCTTTATCAATTCTATCTTCTATGACAGACATTCCGTTCGAAGTCCGGATCATCCGATCATCATTGAGTAGAGATACACGCTGGCCTACGAAACTATCGCCGTAATAGATGAAGCGCATGATCAAAACCCTTAGTACTATGACATCTAAAACTTCTTGGAAAAGGAGGTTTATCCACCAGGGACGAATGCCAATGACAAAAGAGGAATATGACGAATGGTCGTCCAACTTATCATCTGCGGAGGTAAACTGTATAAGAAGGGTCATCTAGGAATGCACAAGTTATGTGTCGAAGAAGAGGAGTCAAAGCGCCTAATGGAGGCCATCCACGGAGGAGAGTGCGGATTGCACATGAATGGAGTAATGTTAGCCCGAAAGATTCTCAGGCAAGGTTACTACTGGTCCACTATGGAGGAGGCTTGTATTGGTTTTGTTCGGCATGACTTCCCCATGGCCTTTTTCAGTTTGGTGAATCGATGTCATCGGCACAGTTACACCAAAAGGGTCGAATGGGCATGAATAAATTATGGTGGCAATTGATTACTTTACAAAGTGGGTGGAAGTTCAGTCCTATACAGTGCTGAAAGCATCACATGTGGCCAAGTTCATCCGAAACAACATCATTTGCCGTTATGGGGTCCCAAACGAGATCATTTCAGATAATGGCTCCCACTTCAAAAAGGAAGTGATAGACTTGTTGGAGAAATACAATGTGGCTTTCCATAAGTCATCTACATACCGGCCGCAAACCAACGGAGCTCTAGGGTTATAGAACTTCAATCCACACGTCTACAGAGGCAACTCCTTATTCTCTTGTCTATGGGATAGAAGCTATTTTGCCAATCGAAATAGAAGTCTCGTCGCTGCGAGTTATGGCTAAGTGTCAAGTTGTAGAGGCGGACTGGCAATAGAGTAGGTTTGAAGAACTGATGTTGTTTGATGAGAGAAGGCTGAAAGCATTGTACTATGTTCAGGGTTATCAATGTAGAATTGCTAGGGCTTTTAACAAGAAGGTTAAGTCTCAAAATCTTAAAGAGGGAGATATGGTGCTGAAAGACAACCGAGCTCCCATTTATGACCCTAGGGGCAAGTTCAGACCTAATTGGACTGGTCCTTACATCATCAAAACTATCTAGTTGGGTGGAGTTGTTATTCTCATGGATCTAGATGGCCTAGAATTTTCCCAACCAATCAACATGAATAAGTTGAAGAAATACAATCCCTAAGAGGCTCGCTAGGCCGAAAACTAGGAAAGGCGACCTAGGAAAAAGTTAGAGCATGAAAAATTAGAAATAAAGAAAAATTGAGCTCGTAAGGTTGAAAACCTTAAAGGGCGACCTTGGCAAAAGTTAGAGCGCAAAAGGAGAGAGATAATACTCGAATGAACCTGAACTGAACTACGTAAGGCCAGATTCCCATCTTTGGGATACATAGGCAACTTTATTCTGAAGTTCGGCCGTAAACACCTCCAACTCAACTATCCTGTCCATGTGTCTGGTCAGGTCATCTTTGTCTGTTCTTCACCTGAAGGTTCGGTTGTGATCTTTATTCTGAGAGAAGAGCTAGTTACAATGCTGTGCAATGTTGTTCAATCAAGGGGTAGTTATCATCTTTGGATTCAGGGTTGTACATCTCGATGATTGATTCCATCCATGTCAAGTGGTGATCCTTTTCAAAAATGGTTTTGGAAAGTTTTAATAAAAGTTGATTTTGTTCAAATTTTACCTTTTACAACTTAAGACCATTTTTGGACCAAAAAGGAAAATTTTCAGTGCTCACAACTTTAATTTCATTGATTTCAAACATAAAAGTTCTCCAACTCTCTGACAAATCAAAGTTGCTTTTATTACATCATAAAATTGAAAAGAAAGGTCAAACCAATAAACTAGGGGCATAGATGAGTCAGGTGCTCCTGCGTCCCCCGCTTGTGCTTGTGGAAGCTTCTGTAGCCAAAGTAGGCCTGGTTTGTACCTCATCCTCGAGCCAAGCCAAACACTTGCCAGAAAGGGTGCAACTGAAACTAGGGACAGGGGCCAGAAACTCTCTCGTCTTCCAAGCAGTGAGGTACCTAGCCAAGTGTGAACCCCCTTCTCTGGGTGGGTCTGATCATGCCCAAACTGACGTCTAAACCGGAACGGGAAGTAGAACACATAGTGTATGAGGCCAATCAGCTGAATGCCAGGTTGCTAAGCCATGTTGTAGCTCATCTCAGTTAGATTAAGCCAGGGCCATCGCCAAGCTATGTCAGCAGCAGACCTGTTGCACATCCATTCGCACCTCCACCCCTCATTCGGGAAATCCACTAGTTGGTGATGGAAGAAGTAGCCTCGAGCTGAGCACTCAGGGCAAGAGTCCACTACCTTCAGCTTATCCATAAGCCATACCTGGGATGGGATGAAAGAAAAGAGAGATTAAAGAATAGAGAGATGTATGTTGTGAGAAAAGGGTTTTGAGAAAAAAAACAGAGCACGAGTGCCGAGTGAGGTGAGAAATACGTACGAGAAAGGGTTGGAAACATCACCTGAAGAAGTAGTGGCCTTCTTGCGAATCTGGTAGTCTCTCACCGATGGAAGGTGTCTAAGCCCATCAAAGTCTCGCCAGCGCCAAACCAATACAACTCTTGCCTTTTTTTTAGGCCTTGTGCCACTTCAATTAAGCGAATGCTAGATCCGCCAAAACTAGGGGAAAGAAGGAAATAAGCCAGCATGCATAAGCAGAGGGCATGCTGTCGAAAACCCCACCAAAGACAATCACCGCGGTCACCGGCGTCGGAAAATTGATAAATCAAACTAGGAATGTCTAGCTCTTTGTTGTGGGCCAGAGATTGAGCCTCGTGCATAGTGAGCCCACACATCTATCCCAAAGCTTGGGCATAGCCAAAACAGGGCAGAGGCATGATTTTCTCGTCGCGCTAGGATTCTATTAGTGCCTGAAATTCTTCAATTGTCAGGCACATTTCTTGTCCCCCCAAGCTAAAGACGTGTGTAATCGGGTCCCAACACCTACCTGCGGCATAAAGGAATGGAAAAGAAAGTGGAGTTTGGCTCAACGGAAAAAGTGCATTTATGCCGAAACCCCGAAAATTCAACTTTTCAGTTTTTTCGAGCCGTCTAAAGTCGCTATCCATTCCAAGAGTCTTTCGGCGAAAAATGGCTCCATTTGTGAAGAATTTGTAGCTGAAATGAAGAATTCACGAAGCTCAACCTTTTGTAGAAGATAAGGTAGCGAGTGGAACCTAGCTATCAACAATCTAGAGGTTCTGCACATAGATGGCTGGCATGTGGCCAGCAGGTGGTCGACAAGCCACATTGATGGCCGGCAGGCTACCTTGGTGGCCGACAAGCCATCTGTTGTGACCGGCATGTAGGCAACAAACTGCTCTTCTGGTCGGCAGCCTTCCTCTCAGGCCTGTTGTCCACCTTTGTGCTGAGCAGTGCTGGGAGCATGTGTTTTGTGCTGTTCTTTGTGTGTTTCAAGGTCTTGCTTTTAAGTCTTTTTGGTTTTAGCAAGCTTGTTGAGTTGTATCTGAGTTGTTTTATTTATCGAGTTATTGTTATTTTGTTTATCAAGTTGTATGTTGCATTTTGTGTTTTGTTTATTGATTGGTTCATTACTCGATTAAGAACGTCGTGCCAATACAAGTGTTCGATTTTCATTTTTAAATTCGATTTCATGTCCCTTTTCATGCAAAATATGGTGCTCATGATGCAAAAATAACAACACTCTTTTTACAAAAACTGCGAGGTTTTATTCCGATCAATGTTTTTACAAAAGAGTACAAGTTTTAAAGCAATAAAACCTATCTGGAGCTATACATGTGCTAATGCTACTAGCAAAAAGAAACTAAGCAAAAATACAAAAATTCAGCACTTGCTGCCTTAGGCTCGATAAGCCCTCTTCGTCCTCTTCCTCGAATGAGAGGACTTTGGGGCACTATCTCCATCGGCTCCGCTGTCAGAATCTGTCTCTGAGCTGAAACCAGAGCTGGCATCATCTCCACTCTCTACTCCAGAACCCTCCTCAGCGTCGTCGCCTCCGCTCTTAGAACCCGAGCCAACGTGATCATCTCTGCTCTCAAACGACCTAGAATGCTGACTCGTTGCCTTCTCCGAACCACAGGTCTCGCATCGTCTTCTCTCATGGTGGGCTCAGGAGGACTGCTCCGGCCTTGAGTATCCCTACCTCTACCTCTCCTTTCTACTGCTGGAGGAGGTACTGCTGGTCCCGGTGCTGCTGCCGCTGCTGGAGCCATCGGTATGGGTGGGATCTGAAAAGGACAGTTGTCACGTATCAGTTTCAGTGTGTGTATTAGATGCAAGTATAGTATGTAGTGTGTGTATCAGATGCAAGTGTGGTATGCAGAATACGTGTATGCAGAAGTCAGATATAGTGTGTGAATGCAGTGTGCCAATGCAGTGTATTAGTGCAGTTTGGAACAGACTACAGTTGAAATGCTAGTGCATTAGTGGAAAGTAACTACAAATTGAAGAAATTACCAGGATACCGTGGAGATTGAGCAGCGTCTCCCTCCTCTGTATCATACCCATCAAGAAGGTTATCAGCTCAAGAGCACTCCATGTATACTCGATGGGTGCCTGCAAATACATTTGGATGTTCAGTGTTCGCAATAAACATATATGAAAGGAAATGTGGGGTGCAAAACATAAAGTGTGGTCCATACTTGAGTCGAGACTCTAACCCCGACAAACTCGTGCCCAGCTGCTGCAAGCTCAATCAGGACCTGGTAAGGATCCCTAGTACGACGCCAGCATATCAGCACAGTCGGAAGCTCTGGCTAACTCTGCCTCGCCCGGGGAGCCCTTCTACCACAGGCCCTGGTTGCGCTGGTCGCCCTGGTCACTCTAGGCGCCTCTCTCGCAGCAGGAGCCCTCGCTTCCTCACCTCCATAAGCACCGGTCAAAGGTGGCATGAGATGTGTCTAGATGAAGGTCGCATAGTCACCCTTTGCTTGGAAGTAGTCAGCATCCAGGACCACCACAAATCGAGTGACCTCATCAATAAATAAGTTATTTGCTAATCGTATGGACTCTAGCAGCGCCATCGGAATGATCGGGTCAAGTAGGCCCACAGTTTGATGTACGAACCGCTCGCTCAGGAACCAAGCCCTGCAGACTGGGCCCTCGAGTAAGATGCAAAAGTGAGAAGTGGCCCAAGCCTCGGCATACTGGTCCCGAATCTCGGCCAGCATTATGGCCCATGGCTACCTGTAGACACCCCATTTTTGACCAACCTTAAGACTCAAACGTCATCGATTGAGCGCTCGGTGATTGCGCGTGTTGTGCTCATTCTAAGGTTTCGGAGTCTCGGCTAAGAGCCTTGCCTCCGGACTTCGGGGCTCTCTTGTGCTTTGCCTCGGTTTGTGAACCAGGTTCTGTTTTCTCTTCCCGAAGGGAGGGAGAGGTCTCGTAGACAATCTCTCAGTGGCCATAGGCTACTTTTCGTGGTCGTAGACCACTGTTCCCATTTGGAGACCAGTTTTCGGTTTTCGGAGCCGTCGGCCGTGCGCCTCGGTTCGGGACCGCTTATCTTTCTCCGTTTGCTCTGGTTTTTGGCACACACCTTGTTTCCTCTCCCTAGAGGGACACTGTGGCCTGGGAGACCACCTTCGTGGTCGCACGCCACCTTTGATGCTTAACAGTCAATTTTCGGGGCACCCGGCTGCGCATTTTGGCCCCCGAACCCTCGTTTTGCATCTGTCTTAGTTCATTTTTGGCATGGACCCTAGTTTCATTGTTAGGAAGGTGGTACAAGGGTGGGAGACCACCTTTTCTTCTTGGAGACCACCTTTCCCCGGTCGGCCGATTTTTCTTGACAAGTAAGTGGTCTCCCTCACTTTTGAGCCACATTTTCTGGTCTCCCATACCACCACTGAGTGGCTTTCACCTGGGAGACCACCAATCAGGGTTGCCGACCAGCTTTTGATGATTGACCCTTTTGAACCTGGTCGGCCGACCACCTGAACTGGTCGACCAGCTTTCTCATTTTTTGTCTCACTGAGTGTTAGCCAAATGTGCCAGCTGGAAGCCTCAGAAGTGATCCTCCATACACGTGTATGGAGGATCTTTAAGCTTGGTTTTAAGCTTCTTGAGGAAGCTTTAGCCCCTCTCCTCTATAAAGGAAGAGGTCCTCTTCCATTGCAAGGGTTCAGACTTTGCTTCTAAGGCATACAATATACACCTCTCTATATCTCTCTTTTGTGCTCAAATACTCCATAGTTCTCGGCCTTTTGCACACTAACCCTTAGCTTAACCCTTCCACCATCCATCCAAGCACCTTGGAGCTGGTTTTCAGAGGTTGAAGGTTTGCTACTTTGGTCCAGAAGCTGCTGGAGGTCTTCTCTACAAGGGTAACACTCATTTTCCCCTTTTAAGCATTATTTTGCTTCACATCTTAGCCCCATTTGCAAGCATATTTGGGCGTTTTCATAAACTGAAAAAAAAGTCTTGTTTTAAGCTTCTTAACATGTTTGTTTAAGACCTATTTTCTAATGGGGGTCATCTACCCCTTGCATGCTTGTTTTCATCTTGTTTTGAGACATGCATTAAAGCCTTTGTATTGTGCTTTGTTTGGCCTTTTAGCCACTGAAATCTAGTGGATTTTTAGTGGCTAGCATGCTGTTTTGAGCCCGAAAATCAGAGAGGGGTGACCCTCTCACCCCTTGTCTTGTTTACTAGCATTGTTGGCTTTACAAAGGAGCCCATATTTGCATACTTCTTGAGCATGTTTCAGACTATTTTTGGTGGGTTTTAGGACCTGCATAGGCTCTGCCCAGAGCCCTTTTTGCCATTTTGGACGTCCATCTTGCATCTGTAGAGTAACCCTCTTCATGGCCTTTCAAAAGAGCCTTTACTTGCATGCTTCCTAGCCTCATTTTAGGCCTTTTTTAGTGAGTTTTAGGGCCTTTATAACCTCTTTCCAGAGGTGGTTTTGTCTTTTTGGATGTCCATTATGCATGTCTAGAATAACCCTCCTTTTGGTCTTTCAAAGGAACATATCATTCTTGCATGCATTGACCATGTTTCCATGAGTTTTTGGGCATTACTTGGCATGGCATACTTCTGACTTCTGCTGGTTTGGTGACCTCTTGACTACCTCACATACTTGTAGTGTAAATCCCCTTTACTAGCTTACATTGCATGCTATGTTGGCCCTTGATTCTAGCACTTTTTGGCCATGCCTTAAACTGATTTTGTGCATGTTATGGACTGCCTTAGCTCTGGTTTTGGGTCTCATGGTCGAATGATGCTTGTCTTGCATGCTTGTAGTACAATATCCATGCCTAGCTTTGAGTTTTGAGGTCTAGCATGCATTGTGTGAGGTGTTTACATGTTTCGAGACCATCTTATATGCCATTTCAGAGCTGGATCATGTGCCATTCTATGCCATATTTCATCCTTTGTCATGCTTTGTTAGAGTTGCATGTTGTGTCTTAGGATCGATCCTTTGCATTCATGCATGTTTGCATGTATTTCGGTTGTCGCACTTTCATCATATTGGCCACTGATTTGAGTGTGGCTGAGGTCCACTCATATTGGTTTAAGTCCACCTCGCATTGTGTATGCCATTTGGTTCATGTTGTTACATGTTTGACCATCGCATTGTGTATGCTTTGATTATGCCTTTGTGTATGTCCATCTTCGTATGTGTGTATTGTGTATGCCATATAGCTCATGCGCATTGTGTATGCCATTTTAGTCCATAGTATTGCGTATGCTAGGTTGCATGTGTGCATATCATCCCTCGCATGCCAGCATGATTAGGTTGCATTGCGTTTAGGGTTGCATGTTAGTCGCATTGTGTATGCCATCTCATTGCATTGTGTTTGGAGTAGGGTTAGTCCAAACACGGGAAACGAGGGGCGTTTCGTACTCAAAGTGACGAAACGTGTCTCAATTTCCGGTCGCCGACACTCCGGATTACCCATGATGAAGTTTAGGCCTTGTTGTGTTTATATGTGGATTCATTTCACATTGAGTCGTTCAATTCGACTCCTCGTCCATCATGCATCGAGATGCGTGATTGATGGCACGAGGATCGAGGACTACACTCTCTAGAGCTTGTGCAATGATGGGGAGAGTGGTCGTGCGCACACGTGTTGAAAATTCTTTGTCATGCCCCTTTTTTGCTCTCTGTTGCAGCAAACCAGAAACCGGCAGCCTTCTAGAGCTTTGTACAATATTCCAGGATCAATTGCAAACAGAGGCAAATCGGGGCATCGTAAGGAATTTCCCGACAAGGCAACTCGAGCATGCATGCATCTTTCATCATTCGGAACAGAGTTGAGGCGGTCCATAGATCTGCATACTAGTTTATTTCGTTTCTTAGTTAATTTGTTAATTAATTAGGGTTTTGTAATATTTAATTAGCTAGAATAGTTAATTATTTATTCGGGCTGTATTATTTATTCGGACCCTCCGAGAGAGGGCCAACTGTTGTAATAAGTGTGCGTGTGTGTGTTGTATGTCTTCCAACCCCACGTCTTTCTCCCTTTCATTTACCAGCTTATGATGGTTAGTTTTAGGGCATGTTTCAATTAGCATCTATATGTTCACATGTTTGCATTCATTTATCTGTATTGCATGCACCGGGCTCGGTGCATCATACTAACTGCATTGTATTTCAATTCCAAGTTGAATACATGTTATCTGTTGCATTTCATATGCCATGTTTAGAACAGCCGAGCCCATTGTAGTTGCATTTTGCGTGTGTTGCATTAGCCATCTTAACATGAACTAGAATCATGCATTGATTACTAACTAGTTTCTGTTTTGGCTTGGAGTACTTGGTTAGTATTTATGCTTTAGCATACTTGCATGCGTGTGAGTGACTGCCATGATAGCATGCTTACCATGAGGCTATTTGCTTATGTGATATAACTACCTGAATGCCCGTGGGTGAAGGTTGGATTATCTGAATTGGAACAATTCATTGATTGCGAGTTTTAAGCCCACTAGATAGTGGCAAATCACCATGTTTTCTAAGCCCGCTTGAGGGTGGCAAAATCTGCATCTTAGCCTACTTGCGAGTAGCAAACCGCTTTCAAAAACAAACATGAAATGTTTTGTTCCAACTCAGGCGATCCAGTCGATACTTGTATGCTGCGCGCATCACATAGTAATTCTAGGCTAATAAATCGGAATAAGAGCACATAATGTTTTCAAAACTTGATATCATGGTTAGTAGAGGCCGATCTTTGATCGAGCGAGCGGGGGTGCTCACGAAGTGACCTTCCCCAATCGTACTGAAGTTCCTGAGCCGAGGCAACTTTGGTGATGACGGACATGTGGCCTTAGGCAACGAGTCAGGGTTTCCTAAATTTCCCCAAAATAAATATTTAGGTGGCGACTCTGTATCTGGCAAAGCAGTCCATGTTTGGCACTTCTTTCAAAAAATTTGTTTTCAAAAACGATTTGCCGGATTTGGACTCTTTGATGATTCATCGGTCTTGCATTGCACTCTGCGAGATTAGATACAGGACCGTGACATTGAGTCCTGAACTGTAGTGAGCCCAAATGAACAAAATGGGATTCCCTCCCGGGACGTTCGGGGACGTCTACAGTTTCTGGCGACTCTGCTGGGGATTTAGAGAGCTTGACTTGAACTCATGATATCTTGTTTTGATTTCACTTATGTGTTTCTTTGCATTGCATGTGCATTGGTGCGCCTAGGACACCGTGTTTGCCATCTGCTATTCCTGAACGGTTTGCCGGAGGCTGCGTGCCATAAGGCTGACCGGTTACGGGCTCTGCTACGATGGGAACACAAACCCCGGTTTTTACCGGGGCACCCTTTTTGACCATTCGAACTAGTGCATATTCGGAATCCATAGTGACCATTCCAAGCTAGGACAGGTTTCTTACCCGATTATAGGTTGTTTGAAACCGCTGCGTGCGTAGTGAAACCCTAGCTCCTGACAAAATAGGACAGGGAAACCTTACCCCAACATAGGGGTGTTTTCGCTCTCACTTGCTTGCTATGTGCTTTTAGAGTGCGTCTCTACAGGAATGCATGTATCAGTTTGCAAGTCTAGATATCAGGCCTGAGGGCACCAATATTTGGGGATTAGTTTTACCTGAGGGTATCCGTTTACAGGCAGAACTTGTGGCAGAATTCTGTAGGGGGGGCATAGTCATTCAGCTTTGCTCATTTTGGTTTTGGTGAAATCAGGCTGAGGTGTTGTATGTTTTCTCTTTTGCAAGGTAGTCTTGGAACCATAGCTTCAGAAGGCTCCGATATGCCCCAGGTTCATTGGACTCGATCAGTGAACTTGGGGGATAGTACGAATATGTGATCAAGGGATGAACCACCTGCAAGTGGCACTCAGTTTACTCCAGATGTAGCGTATGGCATGCACTGTTTTGAGCATTTGTGAATGCTGGTTTTTTTTTTTTTTTTGTCCTTTCTGACTTGGGTATAGAGTCGGTCTTGTTGTGTTGTATTGAGTCAATCTTTTTGTACAGAGTCAGTCTTTTCTTACTGAGTCAGTTAGGTCTGTCTTGTTGTGCCGAGTCAGTCCTGTTTTGTTGGAGTCGGGTGATTTCGGGGGTGTTACCTCGGACATCACTTGCTTGTTTTGTGTTTGTCTTTTCGTTTTCTTTTGAGTCTGTTTCTGCCGGGGAGCCAGTTACACCAGGAGATCTAATCGAAATAGCTGTGGCTGTCATGTTTTTGTGCATATTGTTATTTTGAGCCTGTTGTGCCAGCAAGTTTAGAATGAAATGGCAGTGCATTTCACCTGCTCTTTTGTGCCTTGAATTCATTACATTGACCTGAGTTTTTCAAAACTTTTTGAACACTGCGGTGAAAACAAAGTGGAAGGAATTCCTCGGGATTTGCAAAAATTTGATCAATTGAGAGAAAGAGAGGCATGCTAAGCCCTTAACGAATGAGATCATGCTTGTTAGTGTGAGTACTGAGAAGGATCCTGGCTTGATCTAGATTGGTTCCGCATTGTCTTCAGCGCGAGCGACTAGTTGCTTTTTTAAAAGATTTCAAAAAATGTTTTGTGCGGTCCTGCGAAGACCTGTGTGGAATCGTTCTTGAGATTGTGCAGCTTAGGATCGCTCTCAGCCCCGAGACTCGACCCCTTTGCTTCCAAACCTTGAACCTTAATTCAGAATGTTCAACGATCAACCACAATGTAAGGCCCGTGTGGCCGGATCAGAAGCAGCCCATGAACTAGGGGCGAGAATATCAGATGTGATCAAAGGAAGCTTGCGAAGCTATATCAAAAGCAGCCCTTGAACTAGGGGCAAAAATGACAGATGCGCTCAAAAGTCAAAGATTGATCATTCTGTAAATCAATGAAGACTGGCAAGAATGCCAAATCCCAGAAGGGGGAAAGAAGAAAGTATTGTTGAAGGACAACCAAGTTCCTATCCACAACACTTAGGGCAAATTCACCCTCCATTGGATGGACTTCTACATCATCAGCGAACAGCAGCCACTCTCTTGGATTCAGATGGCTCCGAGATCTCAAACCATTCAACATGGACAAAGCTAAACTTTTACCCTTGAGAGGCTCGCTGGGCCGAAAACCCGGAAGGGCAACCCAGGCAAAAGTTAGAGCAAGAAAAAAAGAAAAGAAAAATGCAAAAAAAAAAAAAATGAAGAAAAAAAATATATAAAAAATCTTGAAAAGATTGAAGAAAAGAAAATGAAAAGAATTGAAAAGAAAAGAAGAACATAGCTCGCAAGGTTGAAAACCCGGAAGGGCGGCCTTGGAAAAAGTTAGAGCACAAAAGGAGAGGTTAATACCCGAGTGTACCTTACCCGGAACTACGTAAGGCTTGATTCCCATGTTTGGGATACGTAGGCAACTTCATTCTGAAGTCCAGCCGTAAACACTTCCCAATTGACTATGTCCATGTAGTGGTTCTGATCATCTTTGTCTTCTCTGTATCCGAGAGTTCGGTGGTAATGGTCACTGTAAGGATTGGTTGCCATGTGCTGCGGCGCTATTCAGACAAGGGGCAACTTTCCGTTGCCATACAGCACGCTGCGGTGCCATTCAAACAAGGGACAACTATGCAGTGCCGTTCCGACAAGGGGCAATTCTCCTTCGGATCTGAGGTTGTGCATCTCAAGAGTAGGTTCCATGCTCTTTGAGCAGTGGCCGTTTGCAAAAATAGTTTTGAGAATTTTTACTGAGGTTAACTAATTCTCTCGAAAATTATTCCACTTTTCCAAAACTGGACCATTTTTTGGACCCAAAAAAGGAAAATTTTCAGTGCTCATAACCTAACTCGCATGATTTCAAATCAGAAAATCAAACAAGCGCGTTAATCTAACTCTCATTTTGGTTAAAATTGTTTTAAGCAGAAGCCAAAAACAAAAAATGGTCAAAATAATGAACTAGGGGCACAGTTGAGTCAGGCTTCTTGTCTTTCCCCCGTTGTCAATGCATTTGCCAGAAAGGGCACCATACTTGCCGGAAAGGGCACCCTATTCGCCAGGAAGGGCATAGTGGAAGCTAATAGAAAAGGGCTGACAGCTCTCAACATCCTCCAAGCAACGAGGTATCAAGCCAAGTGCGAAGCATGAACTAGAATGGATCAAGATATTCCACTCCCTCGTCTGGACACATTTGATCATGTCCAAACTCCCCAGCAGAACATCATCAACCGATGTCAGCTGCAGATTTGCTACACACCCAGTTGTAGCGCAACCCCTCTGCGGGAAAGTTCACTGTTGTGGGCAGAAGAAAAAGAATCTAGCAGAATGCAAGGAGCAAGAGCCCGCAACTTCCTGTTTATCCATCAACCACCCTGGGGAGGGATAAAAAATGAGAGATTAAAGAATAGAGAGATATGCGCAGAGAGGAAAAGCGAGAAAAGGGTTTTGAGAGAAAAACCGAGCTTGAGGGCCGAGTGCTGTGAGAATCACAAATGAGAAAGGGTGAGAAATAATACCCAGAGAAACAGGCTCCCTGTGCACGTCTGAGTGTCGTGTCTTTTTGTTTTATCTCGATTCTTGTTTCGAGTCGTTTCGAGTGTTACTCGATGTGTTTAGGTTGTTTACCTTTTGTTTTCCATTGTTAAGTCGTAGTGCGCTGTGTTCAGTCGTAGGCTCAATACCCCGGTCAAGAATTCATCTCCCAATTTCAAAAATAAAATCGTTTTGCGCTCCGAGTGTTATGCCATTCTCTACATTTGTGCAAAACAGGATCTGTTCTTTCATAAAACTGCAGGGTTCAACCCAGGTCACATGAGAATAGTAAAGCCAGGACCTATCTGAAGCTATATAGGTTCCAGACTGCAAAGAAAAAGAAAAGAGGGAAAATGTCGGGTATTTGAGTTTGTTTCAACTTCAGTAAGTTCCGAGATTGCATTCCGTGTGTACCTCTTCAGGTCTTGCCAATGCTCCGAAGTATGAGTGTGCCTCTACCTCAAGCTCAAGATCAAGTCTGCTTCAAGCCAGAATGGCGATCAAAAGTGCTCTCCCTAAGTACCATTCCCTGCTAGAGGCATCTTGGCTGTGTTCGCAATGAGTTCCTAGGAGACCAACTACGACGGTGGAAACTAGAGTTCGAATGGCTGTTGCCTAGAACGCAAAGGTTTGGGATTTCCGAGACTAAAGTCTAGTTTAAATACCCAGAGGCATATCCTCGGCTTGGAATCTGTATGGAAGCCCCATAGGTTGAGATAGCGTGTATGCACCTCAATTCTGGATACTGAACCAACCTAGTCTGTCACCCCGTTGGAGAATAAGAAAAGTTGTGAATATGATCAGGAAGAAAGGTAGCATCCAAAGTGTTCTACGTGAAGAACCCTTGTCAGCATTTCAGAGCCTTTGTACTGTCAATTGAAGGTAAGTGTTCGAAGAGCACGAGGGGAGATCCCCGTCAGAGTAGAGCGGTTCATCACCACTCACCCCATGAGGTGCTTTCTAAAGCGCCGCTATGCTTGTTTATTGCATCATGCATTGTATTGCATTGTACCTCTCAAGTTTCTTTCTCATTCATGCACGATATTGTATGTACGGTTCATTCAAAGAAGTTCCGTTTGAGATCATTTATTTAGTGTATCAATCACACTTCATTTAGTTAGTGTATCAATCACACTTCATTTATTTAGTATATCAATCACACCTCATTCACCCTTAGTGTATCTATCACACTTTCTTCATTCGCTTAGTGTATCAATCACACTTCATTTATTTAGTGTATCAATCACACTCTCTTCACTTAGTGTATCAATCACACTTCTTTCATTTTCTGTATCTATCACACATATTCTCATTTTCTGTATCTATCACACACATCCTCATTTCGTGTATCTATCATGCACATATTCACTTCATTTACTTTAGTGTATCCATCACACTTCATTCTCTTTTGTGTATCCATCACACTTGTTCACATAGTGCATCTATCACACTTTGTGTTCGCTTTTAGTGTATCAATCACACTCTGTTCACTTAGTGCATCTATCACACTTTGTGTTCGCTTTTAGTGTATCAATCACACTTTGTTCACTTAGTGCATCTATCACACTTTGTGTTCACTTTTTGTGTATCCATCATACTTTGCTTCACATAGTGCATCTATCACACTTTGTGTTCACTTTTAGTGTCTATCACACTTTGCTTCATATAGTGTATCCATCACACTCGCTTCGCTTTGTGTATCTATCACACTATGCTCACTTTGTATATCTATCACGCGTTCACTTTGTGTATCCATCACACACGTTCGCTTAGTGTATCTATCACGTATTTGCTTAGTGTATCCATCACACTCGTTTCGCTTTGTGTATCTATCACACTTTGCTTCATTTAGTATATCAATCACACTTTATTCATATAGTGTATCCATCACACTCTCTTCACTTTTGTGTATCTATCGCACATGCTCGCTAAGATTGCATAATCTTCTTACATCATAACTGCATGAAATGTAGTTTGATTTGCCTTCTTGCTTAAAACTGTTGCATTTATTGTGAATATTTGCTTCATTACAGCTTGTTGCTTTGCGTAATCGTGAGTTACGTTCGGCTTTGTGCACATCGTTTTGCACTTTGCCCCCTGCATGTAGGCATGCCCGTGGGCACATCTCTTTGTTTATCTTGCCTGTTTGTCTAAGTCTTCGACCTTGTCAAAAATGGGTCGTCTCTGGGCTTTGACATTCACTCCCGTCACGTATGACTTTCGAGTTCTGTCAAAGAGGGGCAACTATAGACACCCCATTTTTGACTGACCTTAAGACTCAGATGTCATCGATTGAGCGCTCGGCGATTGCGCGTGTTGTGCTCGTTCTGAGGTTTCGGAGTCTCGGCTGAGAGCCTTGCCTCCGGACTTCAGGATTCTCTTGTGCTTTGCCTCGGTTTAGGAACCAGGTTATGTTTTCTCTTCCCGAAGGGAGGGAGAGGTCTCGTAGACCATCTCTCAGTGGCCGTAGGCTACTTTTCATGGTCGTAGACCACTGTTCCCGTTTGGAGACTAGTTTCTGGTTTTCGGAGCCGTCGCTCATGCGCCTCGGTTCGGGACCGCTTAACTTTCTCCGTTTGCTCCGGTTTTTGGTACACACCTTGTTTCCTCTCCCTAGAGGGACACTGTGGCTCAGGTGACCACCTTTGTGGTCGCACGTCACCTTTGATGCTTAACAGTTAGTTTTCGGGGCACCCGGCTGCGCGTTTTGGCCCCCGAACCCTCGTTTTGCATCCGCCTTGGTTCATTTTTGGCATAGACACTAGTTTCATTGTTAGGAAGATGATACAAGGGTGGGAGACCACCTTTTCTTCTTGCATACCACCTTTCCCCGATCGGCCGGTTTTTTTTGACAGGTAAGTGGTCTCCCTCACTTTTGAGCCACATTTTCTGATCTCCCATACCACCATTGAGTTGCTTTCACCTAGGAGACCACCAATCAGGGCTGCCGACCAGCTTTTGATGATTGACCCTTTTGAACCTGGTCGGCCGACCAGGGCAAGGGGTCGGCCGACCACCTGAACTGGTCGGCCAGCTTTCTCCTTTTTTGTCTCACTTGGAAGCCTCAGAAGTGATCCTCCATACACGTATGGAGGATCTGTAAGCTTGGTTTTAAGCTTCTTGAGGAAGCTTTAGCCCCTCTCCTCTATAAAGGAAGAGGTCCTCTTCCATTGCAAGGGTTCAGACTTTGCTTCTAAGGCATACAATATACACCTCTCTATATCTCTCTCTTTTGTGCTCCAATACTTCATATTTCTTGGCCCTTTGCACACTAACCCTTAGCTTAACCCTTCCACCATCCATCCAAGCACCTTGGATCTGGTTTTCAGAGGTTGAAGGTTTGCTACTTTGGTCGAGAAGCTGCTGGAGGTCTTCTCTACAAGGGTAACATTCATTTCCCCCTTTTCAGCATTATTTTACTTCACATCTTAGCCCCATTTGCAAGCATATTTGGGCATTGTCATAAACTGAAAAAAAGTCTTTTTTTTAAGCTTCTTAACATGTTTGTTTAAGACCTCTTTTCTGATGGGTGTCATCTACCCCCTTGCATGCTTGTTTTCATCTTGTTTTGAGCCATGCATTAAGGCCTTTGTATTGTGCTTTGTTTGGCCTTTTAGCCACTGAAATCTAGTGGATTTTTAGTGGCTAGCATGCTGTTTTGAGCCCCAAAATCAGAGAGGGGTGACCCTCTCACCCCTTGTCTTGTTTACTAGCATTGTTGGCTTTACAAAGGAGCCCGTCTTTGCATACTTCTTGAGCATGTTTCAGGCCATTTTTGGTGGGTTGTAGGACCTGCATAGGCTCTGTCCAGAGCCCTTTTTGCCATTTTGGATGTCCATATTGCATGTGTAGAGTAACCCTCTTCATGGCCTTTCAAAGGAGCCTTTACTTGCATGCTTCCTAGCCTCATTTCAGGCCCTTTTCAGTGAGTTTTAGGGCCTTCATAACCTCTGTCCAGAGGTGGTTTTGTCTTTTTGGATGTCCATTATCCATGTGTAGAATAACCCTCCTTTTGGTCTTTCAAAGGAACATATCATTCTTGCATGCATTGACCATGTTTCCATGAGTTTTTGGGCATTACTTGGCATGGCATACTTCTGACTTCTACTAGTTTGGTGACCTCTTGATTGCCTTACATACTTGTAGTGTAAATCCCCTTTACTAGCT
Organism: Camellia japonica; assembly: GCA_030407325.1. NCBI lineage: Eukaryota > Viridiplantae > Streptophyta > Magnoliopsida > Ericales > Theaceae > Camellia > Camellia japonica. The sequence goes on along the minus strand of JAPPVO010000013.1, from coordinate 99,913,831 downwards.
TACATTGCATGCTATGTTGGCCCTTGATTCTAGCACTTTTTGGCCATGCCTTAAACTGATTTTGTGCATGTTTTGGACTGCCTTAGCTCTTTTTTTGGGTCTCATGGTCGAATGATGCTTGTTTTGCATGCTTGTAGTACAATATCCATGCCTAGCTTTGAGTTTTGAGGTCTAGCATGCATTGTGTGAGGTGTTTGCATGTTTCGACACCATCTTTTATGCCATTTCAGAGCTGGATCATGTGCCATTCTATGCCATATTTCATCCTTTGTCATGCTTTGTTAGAGTTGCATGTTGTGCCTTAGGATCGATCCTTTGCATTCATGCATGTTCGCATGTATTTCGGTTGTCTCACTTTCATCATATTGGCCACTGATTTGAGTGTGGCTGAGATCCACTCATATTGGTTTAAGTCCACCTCGCATTGTGTATGCCATTTGGTTCATGTTGTTACATGTTTGACCATCGCATTGTGTATGCTTTGATTATGCCTTTGTGTATGTCCATCTTCGTATGTGTGTATTGTGTATGCCATATAGCTCATGCGCATTGTGTATGCCATTTTAGTCCATAGTATTGCGTATGCTAGGTTGCATGTGTGCATATCATCCCTCGCATGCCAGCATGATTAGGTTGCATTGCGTTTAGGGTTGCATGTTAGTCGCATTGTGTATGCCATCTCATTGCATTGTGTTTGGAGTAGGGTTAGTCCAAACACGGGAAACGAGGGGCGTTTCGTACTCAAAGTGACGAAACGTGTCTCAATTTCCGGTCGCCGACACTCCGGATTACCCATGATGAAGTTTAGGCCTTGTTGTGTTTATATGTGGATTCATTTCACATTGAGTCGTTCAATTCGACTCCTCGTCCATCATGCATCGAGATGCGTGATTGATGGCACGAGGATCGAGGACTACACTCTCTAGAGCTTGTGCAATGATGGGGAGAGTGGTCGTGCGCACACGTGTTGAAAATTCTTTGTCATGCCCCTTTTTTGCTCTCTGTTGCAGCAAACCAGAAACCGGCAGCCTTCTAGAGCTTTGTACAATATTCCAGGATCAATTGCAAACAGAGGCAAATCGGGGCATCGCGAGGAATTTCCCGACAAGGCGACTCGAGCATGCATGCATCTTTCATCATTCGGAACAGAGCAGAGGCGGTCCATAGATCTGCATACTAGTTTATTTCGTTTCTTAGTTAATTTGTTAATTAATTAGGGTTTTGTAATATTTAATTAGCTAGAGTAGTTAATTATTTATTCAGTCTGTATTATTTATTCGGACCCTCCGAGAGAGGGCCAACTGTTGTAATAAGTGTGTGTGTGTGTGTGTTGTATGTCTTCCAACCCCACGTCTTTCTCCCTTTCATTTACCAGCTTATGATGGTTAGTTTTAGGGCATGTTTCAATTAGCATCTATATGTTCGCATGTTTGCATTCATTCATCTGTATTGCATGCACCGGGCTCGGCGCATCATACTAACTGCATTGTATTTCAATTCCAAGTTGAATACATGTTATCTGTTGCATTTCATATGCCATGTTTAGAACAGCCGAGCCCATTGTAGTTGCATCAGCCATCTTAACATGAACTAGGATCATGCATTGATTACTAACTAGTTTCGGTTTTGGCTTGGAGTACTTGGTGAGTGTTTATGCTTTAGCATACTTGCATGCGTGTGAGTGACTGCCATGATAGCATGCTTACCATGAGGCTATTTGCTTATGTGATATAACTGCCTAAATGCCCGTGGGTGAATGTTGGATTATCTGAATTGGAACAATTCATTGATTGCGAGTTTTAAGCCCACTAGATAGTGGCAAATCACCATGTTTTCTAAGCCCACTTGAGGGTGGCAAAATCCGCCTCTTAGCCTACTTGCGAGTAGCAAACCGCTTTCAAAAACAAACATGAAATATTTTGTTCCCACTCAGGCAATCCAGTCTATACTTGTATGATGCGCGCATCACATAGTAATTCTAGGCTAATAAACCGGAATAAGAGCACGTAATATTTTCAAAACTTGATATCATGGTTAGTAGAGGCCGATCTTTGATCGGGCGAGCGGGGGTGCTCACGAAGTAACCTTCTCCAATCGTACCCAAGTTCCCGAGCCGAGGCAACTTTAGTGATGACGGACACGTGGCCTTAGGCAACGAGTCAGGGTTTCCTAAATTCCCCCAAAATAAATATTTAGGTGGCGACTCTGTATTTGGCAAAATAGTCCATGTTTGGCACTTCTTTCAAAAAAATCTGTTTTCAAAAACGATTTGCCGGATTTGGACTCTTTGATGATTCATCGGTCTTGCATTGCACTCTGCAAGATTAGATACAGGACCGTGACATTGAGTCCTAAACTGTAGTGAGCCCAATTGAACAAAACGGGATTCCCTCCCGGGACGTCCCCAGCAGAGTCGCCAGAAACTGTAGACGTCCCCGAACGTCCCGGGAGGGAATCCCGTTTTGTTCATTTGGGCTCACTGCAGTTCAGGACTCAATGTCACGGTCCTGTATCTAATCTCGCAGAGTGCAATGCAAGACCGATGAATCATCAAAGAGTCCAAATCCGACAAATCGTTTTTGAAAACAGATTTTTTTGAAAGAAATGCCAAACATGGACTGCTTTGCCAGATACAGAGTCACCACCTAAATATTTATTTTGGGGGAATTTAGGAAACCCTGACTCGTTGCCTAAGGCCACGTGTCCGTCATCACCAAAGTTGCCTCGGCTCGGGAACTTGGGTACGATTGGGGAAGGTCACTTCGTGAGCACCCCCGCTCGCCCGATCAAAGATCGGCCTCTACTAACCATGATATCAAGTTTTGAAACATTATGTGCTCTTATTCCGATTTATTAGCCTAGAATTACTATGTGATGCGCGCAGCATACAAGTATAGACTGGATCACCTGAGTTGGAACAAAACATTTCATGTTTGTTTTTTAAAGCGGTTTGCTACTCGCAAGTAGGCTAAGATGCAGATTTTGCCACCCCTCAAGTGGGCTTAGAAAACATGGTGATTTGCCACTATCTAGTGGGCTTAAAACTCGCAATCAATGAATTGTTCCAATTCAGATAATCCAACCTTCACCCACGGGCATTCAGGCAGTTATATCACATAAGCAAATAGCCTCATGGTAAGCATGCTATCATGGCAGTCACTCACACGCATGCAAGTATGCTAAAGCATAAACACTCACCAAGTACTCCAAGCCAAAACAGAAACTAGTTAGTAATCAATGCATGATCCTAGTTCATGTTAAGATGGCTAATGCAACACGTGCAAAATGCAACTACAATGGGCTCGGCTGTTCTAAACATGGCATATGAAATGCAACAGATAACATGTATTCAACTTGGAATTGAAATACAATGCAATTAGTATGATGCGCCGAGCCCGGTGCATGCAATACAGATGAATGAATGCAAACATGCGAACATATAGATGCTAATTGAAACATGCCCTAAAACTAACCATCATAAGCTGGTAAATGAAAGGGAGAAAGACGTGGGATTGGAAGACATACAACACACACACGCACACTTATTACAACAGTTGGCCCTCTCTCGGAGGGTCCGAATAAATAATACAGACTGAATAAATAATTAACTACTCTAGCTAATTAAATATTACAAAACCCTAATTAATTAACAAATTAACTAAGAAACGAAACAAACTAGTATGCAGATCTATGGACCGCCTCAGCTCTGTTCCGAATGATGAAAGATGCATGCATGCCCGAGTCACCTTGTCGGGAAATTCCTCGCGATGCCCCGATTTGCCTCTGTTTGCAATTGATCCCGGAATATTGTACAAAGCTCTAGAAGGCTGCCGGTTTCTGGTTTGCTGCAACAGAGAGCAAGAAAGGGGCATGGCAAAGAATTTTCAACACGTGTGCGCACGACCACTCTCCCCGTCATTGCACAAGCTCTAGGGAGTGTAGTCCTCAATCCTCGTGCCATCAATTACGCATCTCGATGCATGATGGCCGAGGAGTTGAATTGCACGACTCAATGTGAAATGAACGCACATATAAACACAACAAGGCCTAAACTTCATCATGGGTAATCCGGAGTGTCGCTGACCGGAAATTGAGACACGTTTCATCACTTTGAGTACGAAATGCCCCTCGTTTCCCGTGTTTGGACTAACCCTACTCCAAACACAATGCAATGAGATGGCATACACAATGCGACTAACATGCAACCCTAAACGCAATGCAACCTAATCATGCTGGCATACGAGGGATGATATGCACACATGCAACCTAGCATACGCAATGCTATGGACTAAAATGGCATACATAATGCACATGAGCTATATGGCATACACAATGCACACATATGAAGATGGACATACACAAAGGCATAATCAAAGCATACACAATGCGATGGTCAAACATGCAACGACATGAACCAAATGGCATACACAATGCGAGGTGGACTTAAACCAATATGAGTAGACCTCAGCCACACTCAAATCAGTGGCCAATATGATGAAAGTGAGATAACCGAAATACATGCAAACATGCACGAATGCAAAGGATTGATCCTAAGGCACAACATGCAACTCTGACAAAGCATGACAAAGGATGAAATATGGCATAGAATGGCACATGATCCAGCTCTGAAATGGCATAAAAGATGGTGTCGAAACATGCAAACACCTCACACAATGCATGCTAGACCTCAAAACTCAAAGCTAAGCATGGATATTGTACTACAAGCATGCAAGACAAGCATCATTCGACCATGAGACCCAAAAAAAGAGCTAAGGCAGTCCAAAACATGCACAAAATCAATTTAAGGCATAGCCAAAAAGTGCTAGAATCAAGGGCCAACATAGCATGCAATATAAGCTAGTAAAGGGGATTTACACTACAAGTATGTGAGGCAATCAAGAGGTCACCAAACCAGCAGAAGTCAAAAGTATGCCATGTCAAGTAATGCCCAAAAACTCATGGAAACATGGTCAATGCATGCAAGAATGATATGTTCCTTTGAAAGACCAAAAGGAGGGTTATTCTACACATGCATAATGGACATCCAAAAAGACAAAACCACCTCTGGATAGAGGTTATGAAGGCCCTAAAACTCACTGAAAAGGGCCTGAAATGAGGCTAGGAATTATGCAAGTAAAGGCTCCTTTGAAAGGCGATGAAGAGGGTTACTCTACACATGCAAGATGGACGTCCAAAATGGAAAAAAGGGCTCTGGAAAGAGCCTATGCAGGTCCTAAAACCCACCAAAAATGGCCAGAAACATGCTCAAGAAGTATGCAAATACGGGCTCCTTTGTAAAGCCAACAATGCTAATAAACAAGACAAGGGGTGAGAGGGTCACCCCTCTCTGATTTTGGGGCTCAAAACAGCATGCTAGCCACTAAAAATCCACTAGATTTCAGTGGCTAAAAGGTCAGACAAAGCACAATACAAAGGCCTTAATGCATGACTCAAAACAAGATGAAAACAAGCATGCAAGGGGGTAGATGACCCCCATCAGAAAAGAGGTCTTAAACAAACATGTTAAGAAGCCTAAAACATGACTTTTTTCAGTTTATGACAACGCCCAAATATGCTTGCAAATGGGGCTAAGATGTGAAGCAAAATAATGCTTAAAAAGGGGAAATGAGTGTTACCCTTGTAGAGAAGACCTCCAGCAGCTTCTGGACCAAAGTAGCAAACCTTCAACCTCTGAAAACCAGCTCCAAGGTGCTTGGATGGATGGTGGAAGGGTTAAGCTAAGGGTTAGTGTGCAAAGGGCCAAGAACTATGGAGTATTTGAGCACAAAAGAGAGATATAGAAAGGTGTATATTGTATGCCTTAGAAGCAAAGTCTGAACCCTTGCAATGGAAGAGGACCTCTTCCTTTATAGAGGAGAGGGGCTAAAGCTTCCTCAAGAAGCTTAAAACCAAGCTTACAGATCCTCCATACACGTGTATGGAGGATCACTTCTGAGGCTTCTAGCTGGCTAACACTCAGTGAGACAAAAAAGGAGAAAGCTGGCCGACTAGTTCAGGTGGTCCGCCGACCCCTTGCCCTGGTCGGCTGACCAGGATCAAAAGGGTCAATCATCAAAAGCTGGTCGGCAGCCCTGATTGGTGGTCTCCCAAGTGAAAGCAACTCAGTGGTGGTATGGGAGACTAGAAAATGTGGCTCAAAAGTGAGGGAGACCACTTACCTGTCAAGAAAAACCGGCCGACCGGGGAAAGGTGGTCTCTAAGAAGAAAATGTGGTCTCCCACCCTTGTATCACCTTCCTAACAATGAAATTAGGGTCCATGCCAAAAATGAACCAAGACGGATGCAAAACGAGGGTTCGGGGGCCAAAACGCGCAGCCGGCTGCCCCAAAAACTGACTGTTAAGCATCAAAGGTGGCGTGCGACCACAAAGGTGGTCTCCCGGGCCACAGTTTCGCTCTCAGGAGAGGAAACAAGGTGTGTGCCAAAAACCGGAGCAAACGGAGAAAGTTAAGCGGTCCCGAACCGAGGTGCACGGCCGACAACTCCGAAAATCAGAAACTGGTCTCCAAACGGGAATAGTGGTCTACGACCACGAAAAGTAGCCTACAGCCACTGAGAGATGGTCTACGAGACCTCTCCCTCCCTTCGGGAAGAGAAAATAGAACCTGGTTTGCAAACCGAGGCAAAGCACAAGAGAGTCCCAAAGTCCGGAGGCAAGGCTCTCAGCCGAGACTCCGAAACCTCAGAACGAGCACAACACGCGCAATCACCGAGCGCTCAATCGATGACGTCTGAGTCTTATGGTCGGTCAAAAATGGGGTGTCTACACTACCACATGATCTACAAATAGAAGTTGTACAGATTGTTAGTTGTTGTCAGTTGCTAAATGTGAATCAGAACAGCTGTAAAGCAAAAATGACTATGTTTCGGGTTACTTCATGAGCAGCCACAGTGTTGAAGTAGTGCCGGAAGAATGTGAAGGTCTCGCGGCTCCTACGCTGGAGCCGGCCGTTATACCTCCATGAATAAGGAACTGCCAATGGGAGCTCCTCTCTGGGCTATGGGGCCAAAGTTGGAAAATATGCATACACCAGCTGTAAGGAAAATGCAGTGATATGTGTCAGCATGATGGATGAGTAGATGTAGAAAGTGCAAAGCAGAAAGCACAATATATGAATAGATGCAGAAAGTGCAAAGCAGAAAGCACAGTTGTTGAACAAATATAAGGCAGAAAATGTAAAGTGTAAAGAGGGAACTAAAATGCATACCTCCTAGGCTCGCCAGTAGCCCCCAATCAAGTCTCCACTCAGACGGGAGGTCGAGCTTATGTATCCATATAGGGTGGCAAGGCCGACTCCGCCCCAATCATGGAAGTGTACTCGAGGAAAGGTCACCAAAATGCTCAAAAGATATAGGCCTACGGTGTTCCACCTGTTCGAGAACAAGGTGGTATTGAAGACGAACATCAAAAAGCTCCTAGCGTACTGCTCTGTCACATCTATTGTCTCGGGCTCGCTCCCTCTGAACTGTTCGGCGAACCAGGTATATCTGACCATGCCTATCTAGTATATAGGTGAATGCCCTCCCAGTAGCTCAATCTAGGCCGCCTCTCATTCCCCCATGTCTGTATCAAACGGGATCGAATAACCCCCTACGTCTATGTCAGTGATCATGGCGAAGTCGTAGGAAGTCATCATCATCTCCCTTGTAGTGGAGAAGTGGAAGGAGTTGGTGGTGTCCCACCACCTCTCCACGAGCACTCCCAGAAGAGGACGGCTCGCGATAACCCGCATCAGGCCAGAGCATAATAGGCCAAAGCCTATCTCGTCTATGATGTCGCGAACCCCGGCAGGGAGCTTATTGTACCAGTCTCGCATAGTAATAACTCCATACCCTCTAAAGGCACGAGACTCGCCATGTGGTAAAGAATAGATGAATCAAATAAGGCAGTGATAAAAGTACAGTCGGATGAAAGGCAGTGCAAGAAATACAGTGAAAAGTAATGAAAGTACAGTCAGATAAAAGGCAGTGCAAGAAATGTAATGAAAAGTAATGAAAGTACAGTCAGATGAAAGACAGTGCAAGAAATGTAATGAAAAGTACTAAGAGTGCAGTCAGAAAATGCAATGCAAGAAATGCAAGTAACGACAGGCAAGAATGCATAAAAACAAAGCTCATACCTCAACTGCAATAGATGAAAGGTGGGAAGTCGGCTCCCTCAGTAGGAGATCCTCTGGCACACCAAGAATGAAGTCGCTGAAGCGCCTAATGCCACCAGCTGGCAAGATATGTGTGCGAGGATGGTACTTCTCCGGATCAAATGGCCGTACTCTCATTGGTAGTGGCTCTGGCACAGGCTCAAGCTTGAACTCTACCTCGAGGTCAGCCTCAATACCCCTTGCCGCCTCGGCAACAACCGGCTTATCCACCTCGGGAACAGGTGGAAATGCATAAGGAACCTCTGGAGGGGCCCCATCGTGTGGTGAACCATCGGCCATCTAGAAAATGGATGAAAAGTGGGTGAAAATGAAGAAAAAAGAGTAAACTTGGAAAAAGTCAACCCTAGGAGAGAGAAAATGGAGGAAAAAGTCAAAGCCAAAAAAGGTGCACAGAACTCAAGAGAAACTCTAGGGGAGCAAGCCTAGAATGGTGGAAATGAGGAAAGAAGTGTCGAAATCAACTTTTAATCAGTTGAAAGTGAAGAGGGCTAAGGGGGTTTAGCGAATAAAGTTTGTGTGGGGTGTTGGAAAATGCATAGAAAGCACAAATCTAGAGAAAATGAGCACCTAGAAGAGAGAGAGAGGAGATTTTTGGACATGCGTTGTGAGCCCTAGTGGCTTATATTTAAAGACCCGAGGGTGAAATCCCCAAATTGCCCTGAATTGCCATCAATGGCCGGCAGGGGGCCGGCAAGGCACATTAGTGGCTAGTAAGGCTCTGCAGTGGCTGCCTAGTGGCCGGCAACCTCCATCTGTGGCCGGCCAATGGCCAGTGGCCTTCTCTTGTGTTTTGATGCTGTTTTATGTCTTTGTTCCCCAAAAGTTGCAAGGAAAGTTCACTATTGGGTTCAGATTGTCTCTATGGAAGCTCAAAACTGTGTTTTTGGTGCACGATGTTCGTCGCTTGTCAACATGAACGAGGTTGTAGACGTCCCCGAATGTCCGGGAAAATCCCCTTTTGTTCATTGGGCTCACTACAGTTCGGACTCGATGTCATGGTTCTAAATCTAATCTTGCAAAGTGCAATGCAAGATCGATAAATCACCAAAGAGTCCAAATCCGGCAAATCGTTTTGAAAAACTGATTTTAGAAAGAAGTGTCAAACATGGACTGCTTTGCCAGATACAGAGTTGCCACCTAAATATTTTATTTTGGGGGAATTTAAGAAACCCTGACTCGTGCCTAAGACCACATGTCTGTCATCACCAAAGTTGCCTCGGCTCGGGAACTTGGGTACGATTGGGGAATATCATTTCATGAGCACCCCCGCTCCCCTGATCAAAGATCGGCCACTACTAAGCATGATATCTTGTTTTTGAAAACACATGTGCTCTTATTCCAGTTATTAACCTAGAATTACTATGTGATGCGCACAGCATACAAGTATAGATTAGATTGCCTAAGTTGGAACAAAGCATCGCATATCCGTTTGTTTTGAAAATGGATTGAAGTTTGCTACTCGCAAGTAGGCTAAAACACGGGTTTCGACGAATTATTCCAATTCAAGCAACCCAACCTTCACCCACAGGCATTCAGGCAGTTATATCACATAAGCACATAGCCTCATGGTAAGCATGCTATCATGGCAGTCACTCACACGCATGCAAGGATGCTAAAGCATAAACACTTACCGAGTACTCCGAGCCAAAGAAAGAAGCTAATTAGAAAACATGCATGAATCCTAACTATGCCGAGATGCCTAATGCAACACATGCAAAGAATGCAACTAAGATAGGCTCGGCTATTCTAAGATGGCATATGAGATGCTACAGATAACATGTATTCAACTCGGAATTGAAATACAATGCAGTTAGTATGATGCGCCGAGCCCGGTGCATGCAAGACAGATGAATGAATGCAAACATGCGAAGCATAAGGATGCTAATTGAAACATACCCTAAAACTAACCATCGTAAGCTGGTAAATAAAAGGGAGAAAGACGTCGGGTTGGAAGACATGCATCACACACACGCACACTTATTACAACAGTTGGCCTCTCTCAACGGAGGGTCCGAATAAATAATACAACACCAACTAGCTAATCTAAGCTAATCTAATTAAGCTAGTTATTACACAACCAAAATGAATAATAAATTAAAGCTAATTATTACACAACTCTAATTAATTAACAAATTAACTAAGTAAGCAATTAAACTAGCATGCAAACTACATAAATGTGGACTGCCTCAGCTCTGCCTTGAATGATAAAGGATGCATGCATGCCCGAGTCGCCTTGTCGGGAAATCCATCGCAATGCCCCGGGTCACCTTTGTTTACAATTGATTTCAGAAACTTGCACAAAGCTCCAAGGAGATGAAACTCTACCCTGGAAATCTAGGGGGAGGCTGCCGACCAGCTATAGGCATTGGAGACCACCTACCGACCACCCTTGGTGGTGAAAACCAGAAAAGGTGGTCGGCATGCTAGAAAACCTGGTCGGCCGACCAGTTTCTTCTCCTGGTTTCTGCATTTTCTGCAGCAAAGGCAAGAGAGAGAGAAAGCAAGGTATTTGCAACACATGTGTGCACGACCACTCTCCCCATCATTGCATAAGCTCTAAGGAGTGTAGTCCTTGATCCTCGGGCCACCAATCACGCGTCTCGATGCATGATGGCCGAGGAGTCAAATCGCACGACTCAATGTGAAATGAATGCACATATAAACACATAAATGCCTAAACTCCATCATGTGTTAGTCAAGAGTGTCGGCGACCGAGAATCGAGGAACATTTCATCACTTGGAGTATGAAATGTCCCTCGTTTCCCGTGTTTGGACTAACTCCTATTCCAAACACAATGCAACAAGTAGAATGGCATGCATAATGCGACCTCAAGCATGCAATCCTAAGGCAATGCAACCAAGTCATGCAAACATGCAAAGGATGACGTGCAAACATGCAAACTAGCATTCGCAATGCTACGAACTAATAATGGCATACTCAATGCACATGATACTATATGTCATACTCGATGCAAAATGGACTTAAACCAAAATGAATGGGCCTCAGCCACACCCAAATCAGTGGCCATACATGATGAAAATGAGGCAACAAAACACATGCAAACATGCAAGATGCAAGGGCCCAAAGCATAGGGCACAAGATACAACTATATGGAAGCATGGAAAGGATGAAATATGGCATACAACAACACATGTTCCAGCTCTGAAATGACATACAAAATGGTCCCGAATCATGCAAACAACTCATGTTATGCATGTTGAATGGCTCAAATACCGAAATTAGTGAAGTGCATTACAGTAGATGTATGCAAAGCAATGCCCAAATGAACAAACCAACCCAAAACAGTCCCTATATAGGCCCAAAACAGTGGCAAAATGGACTACGATGATTGCTTGAAATGCACAAAAATGAAGCTCATGCAATGGCCCATAAATGAGGTATACAAGCACAACTCTCAAACGCATTTAAAGAGTGGAAAACATGGGAACATGGCACAAGTATAGGCTCTGAAATAACATGCCCAATGATGCCAAGACATGGAAACACCTCAAGTTAAGCATGCAAGAGGCTCCAAAACTCAAGGCTAGGCGAGGATATTACACTACAAGTATGCATGGCAAGCATCATTCGACCAAAAGGCCTCAAAAAAGAGCTAACGCAGCCCAAAATATAAACAAAATCAGTTTGAAGTATGGCCAAAATATGCTAGAATCAATGGCCAAAACAACATGCAATGTAAGCTAGTGAGCATGGTTTACACTACAAGCATGTGAAGCATTCAAGAGGCCACTAAACCAGCCAAAGAAAGAGCTATGATATGCCAAAGAATGACCAAAAACCCACTAAAACATGACCAATACATGCAAGAATGACATGCTCCTATGATAACCTATGAAGAGGATTATTCTACACATGCAAGAGGCAAACATGAGGTGACCAAACCAGCCCTAGAAAGAGTCTAGGCAGGTCCTAAAAGTCACTAAAAATGGCCTGAACCAAGGCTAGGAAGTATGAAAATATAGGCTCCTTGGAAAGGCCAAATATGCAAACAAACAAGGCCAAAAGAGAGAGGGTCACCCATCTCTGATTTTGGCCCTCAAAATAGCATGCCAACCACTGAAAATCCACTGGATTTCAGTGGCTAAAAGGCCAAGCAAAGGTCAACACAAAGGCCTTAAGGCATGGCTCAAAACAAGACAAAATGAAGCATGCAAGAGGGTAAATGACCTCCAACAGGAAAATGGCCTTAAACAAACATGAATAACGCTTAAAAATAAAACTTTTTCAGTTGACAACAAACCTCAAATAAGCATGCAAATGAGGCTAAGAGAAGGATCAAAATAATGCTTAAAAAGGGAGAAAATGAGTTACCCTTGAAGCTCAACAAAAACAGCAACTTCTGGACCAAAAATCCAGCTCCTTAACCTTTGAAAATGACCTCCAAGAACCTTGGGTTGATGGTGGAAGTGTTAGGCTATGAGGTGTGGTGCAAAAGGGTCAAGAGCAATACACTTCCTAAGCCTAAATATAGAGACAAAGAGAGAGATATGTGTATGTGCCTTAACCAAAATCTGAACCCTCACAAAGGAGGGGGGGCCTTCCTTTATAGACAAAGGAGGCCAAAGCTTCTCAAAGAAGCTAAAAACCAAGGCCAAAGATCCTCCATACACGTGTATAGAGGATGCAGTCTGTGCCTTCCAGCTGGCACAGCTGGCAACAACTCACAGAGACAAAACTGGAGGGAGCAGGCCGACCAGTTAAGGTGGTTAGCCGACCACTTCCCCTGGTCAGCCGACTAGGGTGAGTGGTCTCCCTCAAGGAAAATTGGTCGACCAGCCCATTTGATGGTCTCCCAACTGAATGCAAGCTAGTGGTATGGTGGGAGACGAGCAAATGTGGCTCAAAAATCAAGGAGACCAGTTTCCCGACAAGAAAAATGACTGGCGGAGAGAGAAGTGGTCTCCATGAGAAAAGGTGGTCTCCCACCCTTGTACCACCTTCCAAACAATGAAAACAAGGTTCATGCCAAAAATGAACCAACACCGATGCAAAACGAGGGTTCGGGGGGCAAAACGTGCGACCAGGTGCCCCGAAAACAGGCTGTTAAGCACCAAAAGTGGCGTGCGACCACAAAGGTGGTCTCCCAGGCCGCAGTGTCCCTCTAGACAGAGGAAATAAGGTGTGTGCCAAAAACCGTGCCAAACGGAGAATGTTAAGCGGTCCCGAACCAAGGCGCGCGGCCGACGGCTCCAAAAATCGGAAACTGGTCTCCAAACGGGAACAGTGGCCTACGACCACGAAAAGTAGGCTATGGCCAGTGAGAGATGGTCTACGAGACCTCTCCCTCCCTTCGGGAAGAGAAAGTAAGACCTGGTCTGCAAACCGAGGCAAAGCATAAAAAGGGTGCCGAGGTCCGGGGGTAAGGACCTCAGCCAAAACTCCGAAATCTCAGAACGAGCACAACATGCACAATCACCGAGCGCTCAATCGATGACGTCTGAGTCTTAAGGTCGGTCAAAAATGGGGTGTCTACAGTTGTCCCTCTTTGACAGAACTCCAAAGTCATAAGTGACGGGAGTGAATGTTAAAGCCCAGAGACGACCCATTTTTGACAAGGCCGAAGACCTAGACAAACAGGCGAGATAAACAAAGAGATGTGCCCGCAGGCAGGGGCAAAATGCAAAGGGGTATGCACAAAGCCGAACATAACTTATGATCATGCAAAGTACGCTGTAATGAAACAAATATACACAATAAATGCAACAGTTTAAGCGAATGTTATGCAAAGTAAGTAAACACAAGCCAAACCACATCTCATGCAGAAAGGATGTAAGAAAATTATACAATTCTCACTGCGTCTTACACGGACAAGGCTAAAAGCGACTACCAAGAACACCCGGAGTCTCAAACAAAACAACTCTCAACGCATCAAACGCAAAAGGAGAAAGCAAACAAATGGACACCGGAACGCATCTGAGTGCTCGAAACCGAAGATGTCCTAACGCACCGCATGCGAGAGGAGAAAAGGTATGAATGAACACCAGAACTCATCTGAGTGTTCGAAGCCGAAGATGTCCTAACGCACCGCATGCGAGAGGAGAAAAGGTATGTTCAAATTGAACCGGAACTTCTCTTGAATGAACCGTACATACAATATCATGCCTGTAAAAGAAAGGAACTTAATAGGTACAATAAGCTAGCAACATATGTTCAGAGCTATATCAAACGCGGACACGTATGGTGCCGATGGCGAAGTGTATAACAATGCAAGTGAAACGTGCGCGACGACGCATACAAAGCATGGAGACATGAGAATACCAATGAAACGTGCACAACAATACAAGTGGTGTGCATAACAACGCAAGATAAGTATAACTTCAAAAGCATGCTTGAAACAAAATGCTGAGTAAAGAAGTGCAAGCTTCGAAGAGAGCCACTCAAACGCAACCTCTGATTTACCTCTCGGAGGGGTCGCAACGTACTCAAAAAGGATACACCTTGCTCTTGGCGAGTAACGACAAGCCATACGTCGAAGACTTGAATTGAAGTTCCGGCGGAGGCATTTCGCGCCGAAAAGTGCACTTTTCTTGTACTTTCTCGAGAGCTGGGGACTCCAATCATCACCAAAATTCACAGGGAGAACAAAGGGACCTAGGAGACCACCCAGGAGGGCCACCGACCACCTACCAGTGCCACCGACCAGTTTTTGTCTAGGGGGTGGTCGGCCTACCAGAAAACCTGGTCTGCCGACCAGTTTACCAAAACTGGGGCAGTTTGGTCCTTTTATGCTCGGCTCTTTAAATCCACTTGTCCAAAACACTTTTGCTCACATCCCCTAGGCCGAAATCAGTTCCTCTCCCTTCCTAGACCACTTTCTCGCTCAGATCTGTGCTTTATACGCGCTTTCCAACGCCCCACGCAAAGTTGTTTCACGAAAACTTTCAGTTCTCTTCACTTTGAACCGATTAAAATTTGATTTCAGTGTTTCTTTCTTCATTTTCACCACTTGAGGTATGTTTATCTCGAAATTTGGCACATTTTCTCGGGAGTTGACTTTTGTTGACTTTTTCCTTTCCCGAGAGTTGACTTTTGTTGACTTTTTCCCATTTTGGCTCATTTCGCTCATTTTTGCTCATTTTTACAGATTTCTTCAGATGGCAGATCATTTTCATCATGGTGGAGGTCCTCCACATGCCGGGGATAAGCCGGACATCATGTCACTGCCTCCGAGAGTTCAGCCTTTCGACCCCGAGAGGTATCATCCTCAGGAGCACGTCCTACCTCCGACCACTTTCTATCACTTCACTGACTTTGATCGACGAGCACCCACGGATCTGCTACTACGGGAGCTAGAGTCTCATCTCTCTCATCAGGCACGAGAGGTACGTACTTCCCTTTTACATTCTCCGCAATGTATTTTTGCATTTCTTGCTCACTTCATGTTTTCGCTGTGTATCATACCTGCTTGTTCTGAACACATTTATGCGCATCCGTCTGGTCCAATTGGCACACAGCTCATACATAACAATACTTTGTTCATTTAGCACGTAGCTCGTAACACAGTATTTGGCACATAGTTTACTCTGAACGCACGGTTCATTCTGACCACACAGTTTGTTTCAGGCACACAGCACATCTTCGGGCACACAGCTCGTTCTTTGGGCACACAGCTCATTCTTTGGGCACACAACTCACTTTTCGGGCACACAACTCATTCTTTGGGCACACAGCTCACTTTTCGGGCACACAGCTCATTCTTTGGGCACGCAGCTCACTTTTCGGGCACGCAGCTCATACATTTTCATTTGCACGCAGCTCATTCTGAACACACAGTCCACTTACATCATTTGCACGTAGCTTATACTGAACACACAGTCTAATTACTTCATTTGCACGCGGCCCATATGTTCCATTCCGAAATTGAATACATCTGTTTATTTTGAATGTAGGTATGTTCCCGTTCCACACGGGGCTATGGATCGATCCTTGCTAGAGAGTGGTACGCGGAGCTCCCAGATACTGTTCGCCATATCATGGGTGAGGCAGGATTTGGACCTTTCTGCGCAGGGCTATCTCGTTATCCGGCGAGCAGGACCCTGATGGGGGCACTTGTGGAGAGATGGTGGGACACCACCAACTCGTTCCACTTTTCAGCTACTGGGGACATGATGATGACCCCATTTGACTTTGCCATGCTGACTAGCCTTGACATGGCCAGCCGACCGGTCCCTTATGATGCAGATATGGGCAAGTGGGAGGCGGCTTGGATTTATCTACTAGGAGTCCGCCCGCCGATCAATAGATCATCGGGTAGAGTTAGATACACCTGGTTTCCCATGCAGTACAGGGGGACTATGCCCGAGAACGTCGAGGACATAGAGCAGTATGCTCGGGGGTTTTTGATGTTCCTCCTCAGGACCACTTTGTTCTCCGACAGGGGGAACACAGTTGGACTTTGTCTGCTCAGTGCTTTAGTAGACCTATCCCAGGTCAGCCAGTATGATTGGGGTGGCGCTGGCCTCGCTACCCTTTACTGTTATATGAGTGGGACCTCCCGCGGGCGGGGGAACATAGTCGGTGGCTACTGGAGAGCCTGGGAGGTGCTTTCTATCCTCTTGATTTACATTTCCGCTTTTCATTATCTATACACCGCACACACGTCACGCTTTTCATTCTATATTCTACATTCTGCGCTCAGCATTCTGTATTTTTCGTATATTCTGTATTCACATTATGCACTCAGCACTCTGTATTTTGTATACATTCTGTATTCTGATGGCCATTGTTCTGTTTTTCACAGCTATGGGTTTATGCATACTTCCCGACGTTGGCCCCAGAGCTCGAGGTGGAGGCACCTCTTGAGATCCCCTACTCTCGTAGATTCGAGGGTCGGTGTCGACCGAGGACTCGGGAGACTCTGCCCTTTCTTCGGCAGTTCTTTGATACTGTGCGGGCGACAGAGGTAATCAAGAACTCTCAGTTCTTCGGCAGTGCTTTGGTTCATCTTGCATATTTATGACACCTAATCAGTTTGTGCACTTGTTATCCGCAGATCACTTGGGAGCCCTGGGCATCCTTGTTAGGAGATGCCCGGTTCCGATTCCCTGGGGCATGGGCCGCTTCTCGATACAGGACTTCATTTGAGGGGCCAGTTGGCAGGGCCTGGTTTCTGGGGGATCGCTTCATGCGTCAGACGATGGGCATCCCTGATCAGGGTATCCCCTCAGCACCTCCAAATGACATGCGATCCACTGAGGGACTCACTCCCCGGGAGGTCGAGGAGCTCATGTTGGGTACTGATGCAGTTCTGTTGTTGGAGGAGGGAGATTACGCGACCTACCGCCATACATACTTGATGCCTCCACTGACGGGTATCCGTACTCCTACGAGGAGGGCTGCCGGTGCATCATCGTCGAGCTGAGTCCGGGCTGCAGATACCCCTTCGACTAGCAGGGCCGGCACATCGAGAGGTGGGGCTGGACTGATTCCCCCGACTTACCAGTATGCTGGGTGGCCGGATCTTCCGACCGAGCTGACAGGCTGGCGGTATGGGACATCCTACCCGATTCCATTGGAGCCTCCATTGCCTGATCATCGATACGTCAGTGACCCTGACTCGCCACCGGTATGCTTTACAGTTTTGATTTATCACTCAGATATTTAGACATTCATTCATTCACTGATGACTTGCACTTGCATCTACAGCCTCCCAAAGAGTATATTGAGAGTTACTCAGAGTGACAGCCTCACTCGAGGGCATGGTCCTGCGGAGGGAGACACAGCTGTTCATCGCCGGCGTCTCGGTACTCTTCAATTTCCTTGCATTTATCGTACTTCTGATGACATACTGAAATTGAACATTCCATTACATTGGTTGACTGCATGTGTAGAGAACATCTAGCACACCACATTCATATACTGTATCTGTATGTACACATTCTATGTATCACTCTTGCATCTGCATCTGATATACATACTTTGACTGATGTATTATTCAAATCCTCTCTTTTTTCAACTCCCACCACTACAGGCTGGGCCATCCAGGCCTTCTCGAGGGGCTGGGAGAGGGGATTCGATTCATAGCCGAGGCAGGCGCAGAGCACCTATCAGAGATGATGAGGAGTCCAGCGAGGAGGAGGAGTCTGCGCATCCTCAGTCAGAGACTTCCGCAGGCATAGAGGATGACTCTGGCTCCGGTTCTGAGAGTGGAGGTGATGCTGAGGAGGGTTCCGAAGATGGCAGCTCCGATTCGGATGGTGGTGCAGGTGGAGGTGGTGTGGAGGCTGCTCAGCCGAAGAGGATGAAGAGAGCCTCCCGATCTTGAGCCTGACAGCACCGATGCAGATGTTCTTGCTTGCTTTATTTTCTTTTTTGTTTTGTTTACTAGTAGTTGCAGCACATTAGCTTTAGGCAATTTTATTTTCTTTAAAACTTGTACCCTGTTGTAAAATGTTGTAACAAAAGAAGTTATGATGGAATGAAACAGCTTTTTGTTCAAAAAGTGTTGTATTTTGCATTCTTAGCACCGCATCGCATCATTTTGCCCAAAAAAATGAGATTGAGTAGAAATGGAGCATTGTACATTGCCAAGTCAGGTAGTGTACTAACGCAACAAACTAAACAACTTAACTTACTAAGAAACAACAAAACCTTAGCAAGTTTACAACTCGATAAGCAAATCCCGACAATGTTGACAAACAAAGAGCAACAATTCGACGAACAAAACTTGACAACTCGATAAGCAAACTTAACAACTCGATAAACAAACTTAACAACAACTCGATAAATAAAGAACAACAACTCGATAAGCAAGTGCATTTCAGACAAACCGGGCGACGAAATGCATCCGAAACAGAGGTAAACTCGGACCTTCAACACTCCCAACACATTGAAAGGCTAGGAGCACTCTTCTAGAGACCAGGAAAAGACCAAAAACCACCTTTCCTCCATGGCCGACCACCACAAGTGGCTGGCCGACCAGTTTCTTGCCTTGGAGACCAGTTGTGTGGTCGGTCGACCAAAAAAACTGGCTGGCCGACCAGAAAAACTGGTCGGTCGACCAGTTGGCTTGGCGACCTCCAGATTTTTGACACGTGTCCTCCAAACAGTGCCTTATCCTCCATAAAAGTTCCCGCTTCGTGGTTCTTTCATTTCATCTCAGTTTTGCATCAAAATGGAGGCATTTCTCATCCAAAATCTCACAGCTTGGACTGCTACTTTAGACGGCTCGGAAAAGTTGAACTTCCGGGGCTTCGACATAAATGCACTATTCACACTGAGTCGCACTCCATTGCATCTTCCATTCCTCCATGCCGCGGCAAGGTTTTAGAATCCGGTAACACATGTCTTTAGCTTTGGCGGGCAAGAGGTGTGTCCTACTTTTGAAGATTTCCAAGCTTTGATGGAGTCCGAGCGCAATGAGGAAATCTTGCCCCAGCTTCGCTTTGGCCATGCCCAAGCCTTAGGACGAATGTGTGGGCTCACTATGAACGACGCCCGGTCTTTGATCCGCGACGGAGAATTGGACATCCTCAGCTTGATTCATCGGTTTTCTAATGCCGGTGACCGCGGTGATCACCACTGGCAAGGTCTTCGGCGACATGCCCTTTGCTTGTGCATGTTGTCCCACTTTTTGCTTGCCCCGAGCTTCAGTGAGCCTATCGTTCGTTTGATCGAAGTTGCCCAAGGCTTGAAAGAGGGCAGAGTTGCATTGCCATGACATTGGCCGAGACATTAATGGGTTTGGATGCTTCCACCGCTGGGAGACTACCAGATTCGCGGGGAGTCCACTACTGCTGCAGGTAATGTTTTCCCCCACCCTGTCTCACATATATATTGCTCACATCACTCGGCCCTCAGGCTCGATTTTTCTCTCAAAACCCTTTTCTCACTTTTCTCTCATCGTACATCTCTCTATTCTCTCTATCTTTAATCTCTCATTTTTCATCCCTCCCAGGTGTGTTTGATGGACAAATTGCAGGTTGTGGACTCTAGCCAGCATACTCAACTTGCGGCTACTTCTTCCGACGACGTCTAGTCGATGCCCTTGATGAGGGATGGTGGTTCAACTGGATGTGCAGTTTGTCCGCAGACCGTATTGCTTGGCATTGCCCTTGGCTCAATCTACCGGCAATGAGCTACAGCATGTCCCGGTAGCGTGGGATTCAGTTGATTGGCCTGACACACTGCGTGTTCTACTTTCCTTTCCGGTTCCAGCGCCAGTTCGGCCATGATCAGATTTTCCCAGCGGAGGGGATAGAGTATCCAGCTGCATTTTCGGTCTGAGGCGCACAGCTAGCTCGGTATGCCACGGCATGGAGGACTAGAGAGCTCCTGGCCCCCGCTCCCACTTTCAGTTGCACTTTGTCTGACGAGTGCGTAGAGTGGCTCAATGAAGAGGCACAGGTTGGGCCCAGCTTTGCATCAGAGGCTTCAACCAGCTCTGGGAGGGGGCGCAGGACACCTGACTTATCTATGCCCCGGATTTATTGCTTTATCAGTACTCTCAAGTTTTCTTTATGAGTGTAATAAAAAGCAACTTCATTTGTATTCAAGAGTAGGAGAACTCTGTATTGAAATCAATGAAATTGAAGGTTGTGGGTACTGAAAATTTTTCGTTTGGTCCAAAAATGGTCTAAGTCGTAAAAAGATTAATTTGAGCAAAATCAACTTTTATTAAAACTTTTCAAAACCATTTTCGATATGGATCAGAACTGGACACGCCTGAGATCTGTCATTGAGATGCACAAGCCCGGATCCCAGCAACTGGAAAGTTGCCCCTAGTCTGAATAGCACTGCACCGGAGATCACAACCGAAGCTCTTGAATGCTGAATAGACAAAGATGACCGAGATGATCAAATGGACAAAGTTGATCGGGGAAGAGTTTATGGCTGGACTTCAAGATGAAGTTGCCTACGTATCCCAAAGATGGGAATCAAGCCTTACGTAGTTCAGCTCAGGTTCACTCGTGTATTAACCCTCACCTTTTGCGCTCTAATTTTTGCCAAGGCCGCCCTTTGTAGGTTTTCAACCTTGCGAGCTCAGTTTTTGTAATTTCAAATTTTTCATGCTCTAGCTTTTGCCTAGGTCGCTCTTTCGGGTTTTCGGCCTAGCGAGCCTCTCAGGGGTAATATTTCTTCAACTTGTCCATGTTGATCGGCTGTGAGAACTCTAGGCCATCTAGGTCCATCAGAACGACAGCTCCACCTGACCAAATAGACTTGATGATGTAGGGACCGGTCCCATTGGGTCTAAACTTGCCCCTAGGGTCATGGATGGGAGCTCGGTTGTCTTTGAGCACCAAATCTCCTTCTTTTAAATTCCGAGACTTAACCTTCTTGTTGAAAGCCCTGGCAATTCTACGCTGATAACTGTGAACATGGTACAGTGCTTTCAGTCTTCTTTCATCAAAGAGCATGAGTTCTTCAAATCTGCTCTGCTGCCAATCTGCTTCGGCTATCTGACACTCAGCCAGCACTCTCAATGACGGAACCTCAATTTCAATAGTAGAACGGCCTCCATCCCATAAACTAATGAATACGGAGTCGCCCCAGTAGAAGTTCTAATTGACGTCTGGTAGCCCCACAGAGCAAATGGCAACTTATCTGGCCAGACCCGGTAGGTTTCCACCATCTTCTGCAAAATGTGTTTAATGTTCTTGTTGGCGGCCTCAACTGCTCTGTTGGTCTGCGGCCGATATGTGGACGACTTATGAAAAGCCATGTTGTATTTTTCCAACAAGTCAATCACTTCCTTCTTGAAATGGGAACCATTATCTGAAATGACTTCGTTCGGGACCCCATAGCGACAGATGATGTTGTTCCTGATGAACTTTGCAACATGTGAAGCCTTCAACACTGCATAAGATTGGGCCTCAACCCACTTTGTGAAATAGTCTATCGCAACCAGAATGAACTCATGTCCATTAGACCCCTTCGGGGTGACAGCCCCGATCACATCGATTCCCCAAACTGAAAATGGCCATGGCAAAGTCATATTGTACAGCTTCGATGGCGGGATATTCATGCGGTTTGCATGGATCTGACATTTGTGGCATCGCCGAACAAAGCCGATACAATCCTCCTCCATGGTGGACCAGTAGCAACCTTGTCTGAGAATCATTCAAGCTAGCATCACCCCACTCATATGCGCTCCACACTCTCCTCCATAGATGGCCTCCATCAGGCTTTTCGATTCTTCAGCGTCAACACACAACTTATGCATTCCCAGATGACCCCTTTTGTACAGTTTACCCCCGCAAATGATGAACTGAGCAGCCATTCTTCTGATTGCCCTTTTATCCTTGACATTTGCCCCTGGTGGATACGCTTCTTTCTTGAAGAAGTTCCAGACATCGTAATACCAAGGGTTCTCATCTTGAACCTCCTCTATGGCAGCAATCGACTCGTAGGCCGGCGCAAACTTCTGGTCAATGATGATCAGACGCATCCGGACTCCAAAAGGGATGTCTATCATGGAAGATAGAGTTACTAGTGAATCTGCAAACCTGTTGTTCTCTCTTAACAGATGAGCGAAGTTCAGCTTCCCAAACCGAGGAATCAACAAGTCCAAGGTCTGATGATAGATTCTCATCTTTTCTTCTTTGACTTTCCAGTCTCCTTTAGCTTGAGATACAACTAGGTTCGAGTCCTCGATGACGTCCAACCGTTTTGTCCCTAGTTCTAGGGCGGCTTCTAAACCAGCAATGCATGCTTCATACTCTGCTTCATTGTTTGAGACTTTGAACCGGAGTTTAAATGCTAGAGGGATACGAGACTTGTCGGGTGCTATCAGCAACACCCCTATCCCATACCCGTACTGGTTTGACGCTCTGTCAAAATACATCGTCCAAAACTCATCGTCGATATGCAAAATAGCCTCATCTAGGAATAAGTACTCGACTGCTTCATCCCCTTCAACTGGGTGATCGGCTAGGAACTCCGCTACCGCTCTCCCCTTTACTGACTTGGGAGTCACATACTTCAGATCGAATTCGGAAAGCAGAAGCAACCAACGAGCTAGCCTACCCGTAAGTGCCGGTTTCTCGAAGAGATATTTGATGGGATCTAATCTTGAAACCAACATTACGGAGTGAGCTAACAGGTAGTGCCGCAGCTTCCTGGTAGCCCATACCAAGGCCAGATAAGCCTTCTCGAGTGGAGTGTAGCGGGTCTCGTAATCCAACATCTTCTTGCTCAGCTAGTAGATAGCTTTCTCCACTTTATCCTCTGATTCCTGCGCAAGCATGCAGCCCATCGTAGTTTCAGTCACTGAAAGGTACAAAATCAACGGTTTTCCCGGCTCAGCGGTGACAACACGGGTGGTTCTGTAAGTATTCCTTGATCTGTTCAAAAGCAGCTTGGCATCGGCCGTCCCATTGGAACTTCTTTCCTTTCTTCAGGAGACCAAAAAGTGGTTCACAAGTCAAGGTTAATTTTAAGATAAACCGTCTTATGAATTGCACTTTACCCAGAAAGCCTCTCACCTCCTTTTCAGTCCTTGGATGTGGCATTTCTAAGATGGACCTTGATTTTGGAAGGGTCGACCTCGATACCTCTCTGTGTAATCAAGAACCCCACATTTTCCCTGCTGTAACACCAAACGTACACTTCTGAGGATTCAGCCGCAACCGAAATTCTCTGATCCTTTGAAAAAACTTTTGCAAGGCGGTGTAGTGGCCCTCTCTTTCTTTGGCTTGACAATCATGTGTCCACGTACACCTCAACCTCTTCATGGATCATGTCATGCAATATCGTGGTTGCGGCCGTTGATATGTAGCTCCAGCGTTCTTCAACCCAAATGGCATCACCCTATAGCAGTAAGTCCCCCACGGAGTGGTGAAAGCAGTCTTCTCCTGGTCTTCAGGTGCCATCACTATCTGATTGTAGCCTGAGAATCCATCCATGAACGAAAGCAAAGCATGCCCCGCTGTGAAGTCTACTAACTCATCGATATGCGGCAAAGGAAAGTCGTCCTTCGGACTGGCTCTATTCAAATCCCTGAAATCCACGCATACCGGGATCCTGCCATCCTTCTTTGGCACCGAAACGATGTTGGCCAACCAAGTTGGGTACTCAGATACCAGCAGGAACCCTGCGTCAATTTGCTTAGTGACCTCTTCTTTAATTTTGAGAGCCCAGTCGGGCAAATCCTTCTGAGTTTCTGTTTAAAAGGGTCGGGCCTCTGGGTCAAGAGGGATCCGGTGCTGTACAATCTCAGGATCGATTCCAGGCATGTCTTCGTAGGACCACGCGAAAACATCTTTGAAATCTTTTAATAAAGCGACTAAGCGCTCGCGCTCCTCCGAAGACAACGTGGACCCGATCTGGACCAGCCGCGGGTCCTCCTCAGTACCCACATTAACTGTAGTGATTTCATGAACCAAGGGTTTAACAAATCTCTCCTGCTCTTGATCAATTAGCCGTTGTAAAACCGGAGGAATTTCTTCATCGTCGTTTTCATCAAAATTTTGAAAGTCCTGATTAATACAATAAATCAAAGGCACAGAAAAGTACTCAGAAGCCACAGCCATTCCATTCTCATTAATCATTTCCAAATCATCTGATTCCTCTGTTACAAAAGACTCAAAAGAGAAAGAAAAAGACGACCTAGACAGGACTGTGGCATCCGGGTTATCACCCCCAGGAATATCAGACTCAGACTCAGACGAGCTGGAACCTGATTTTGACTCCACAAACTCGCTCACTACCTGACTCGGTGCTGCTTGACAAAAATCCCTCCTCGTATTGCCAAATGAGAGAGGGTGCGATGGATGCATCCAAAATGCTTGAAGGTGGGCTCGCAGCCGTTTCATTCCCAATCATAGACACCGAGAAGTTATCCCCCAAGCACTTCTGTACGATCGGAGGATCTGAAAGTAGGCAAGCTAGCGCTACCCCCATTTCAATTTCGATGCTCTCAGAATCCACTTTCTCATTCTGCTCAACCTCAGCTGATGGGTCTGTCTGCTCCTCGGGAACATCATCCCCGGATAACTGCAGGTCAAAGAAGATCTCAAACCCTGGCAAACGACGCTTCTCCGCATTCAACCATGGCTCTGGGAAGCCGCAGAATGGAAAATCCTCCCCCTCCCGAACAAAACGTTCCTTTAGGGTACCCTGGATGGGTCAATGCATTAACTCATAAGGCTTCCCTGCCTGTTTTGCTCTGGCTCTCCCGGCCATCTCCTTGCCTTTCCTTACCCAATCCTCTTTGGTGGGCAGATAACCCAAGCCAAAGGTATGCGGGTTGTGCGGCACTTCGGCCGATACTGCAATGCCTTCCGGCCACTCTTCCCAATCCCATCCCGGGGATGTGTTGGAGCTTGTTCATGAGGTACACTGATTGTGCACTGACATATAACCCCTCATCAACAGCTAAGATGTTCTGTATGACCTGGGCCTCAGCCAGAGTAAACCCTGATAGGAACACATCCTCCGTGCCGTGCTCGATTTCCAAAACTGGTGTAGACACTTCTGGCGGCGGATGGATTGACGAATTCCCGAAAACAATAGCCACCCCCTTCCCGTGGGGGTATTTCAACATTTGGTGCAAGGTGGAAGAGACTGCCTTTACCTGGTGCAGCCACGGCCGCCCCAAAAGTAGGTTAAAGGTTGCGGGAACGTCCAAGACATGAAAGTCAATTTCGTGTTGTCCCGGACCAACTTGAGTTTGAATTTTCACAGTCCCCATCACCTCTCTGCTTGTGTTATCATATGCCCTTATCACCTGGGTTGTTGGCACAAAGTCCGCGGGCTTCAACCCGATTGCATATGCCGTCCTTGACGGGCATACGTTAATAGCGGATCCCGTGTCGACAAGAACTACCGGTATCCATTTGCTTCTACATTCCACAGAGATGTAGAGCGGTTTGTTGTGATCCGAGCCCTCAGGCGGTAGTTCCTTGTCAGAAAAAGTCAACGCCGGGGAACCTCCTCCCGGAAAAACCAAGCCCACCAGTTGTTCAGGCGTGGTGTCTATCAAGAGTTTGGCCTTGTCCATTGCCGATAGGACAGCCTGTCTATGCACACGTGAAGCCATAAGCAGTCCCCAGATGATGTCTACATGTATCTTTTTCAACTGTTTCAGCACGACCTCTTCTTCAAGTAGCTTCTCTTTCTGCTTTTCCGCCTCCTTGTCCTTCCCAAACGCCTCTGGCTGATCTAGGTGTGGGGGCTTGAAATACCGCCCACTCCTAGTCATATGGTCAACTTCGCCAATATACCAGGTATCGTCTGGTTAATTGCTCCCCCGATCCTCATCGGCGTGGGCAAGACATAGATCATCGTCCTCCCACCACATTCCATCGGCAGCCGATAGACACCTGTCCGGCTCCGTTGTAACTATCCTTGTACTCGCAGTACTTTCCGTCCAGGTGCTCGCAGCACGCTCTATCTTTGTGCACATAGCAGGTTCAGTCCCCACAGGGGCCTTGGCTTTTCTAGCTCTCTCAGAGTCTTCGATTCCTTCTTGTTCCGACTGCGTAGTACAGTTTGCTGTGTTCAACATTCCCTGTATTCAAAATGCCCAATCCTGAGCGAAATTCTTGGCACCGGCGCTCTCGGCGATGTATTCTGATCCCCGGCCCTTCGGCCACAATTGATGTCCTTGCCCCTGACGGGCCCTTTTCCAGCTGAGATTCTTCAACAATATCTGGTTGGTCGTCAAGCCACCCTGTGACCTCTGCTGACTCCTCAAAATCGAACCAGTTGACTGTCATGTCCCCCGGATCTTGTTCGTTGAAAATCTGAAGGTCAGCAATGTCCCCTTCCAGAACTGCTAAGTCATCTATCCTCTGATCAAGTCCATCCCCCGTAGTACACAAATTTCTGCCCCCACCGGCAATTCCACATTTGGCCTAATCTGATCCGCTGACGCAATGTAGCCACTCGGATTGTACACCTCCTCAGCAAAGCTCCCCAATTCCTCAGTCCCTGAATCCACTGTACCACTTTCCTCCGAAATCATCCCTATTCTATCTTCGACAGCCACCACCATTGGTTCGGGTTGGGTTCGGGAGATGTCCAACATGCACAAGTCAGTGCTGTCAGGAAGGAACACCTCCGGCTTGGGTAGGTGAGATGGGGTGATATATATGCTGGGGTCGTATGACATGACCCCAGTCTGGATAAAGTTGATGCGTTTGGGAGGTGGAGCTTGGTTGTGTGGTGGGAGAGGGTTGGTTGTGACATTGGGTTTCTCTGGAGGCACAATCACCCTATTATCAATGAGATCTTGAATCTCATGACGTAATCGGAAGCATTGGTCGGTGTCATGACCGTGCTGTTGGTGAAAGGCGCAGTATTTGGCTGGATTATGGGAGGGGGGAAGTGGATTGGGCAATGGTGCGCTCTAGGGGCTTCAAGTGCCCTTTCCTGATTAAAACCCCCAGAGCTTTGGACAGGGGCATATATAACGGAGTGAATGTTCTTTGGCCTCGTGGTTGGTGTTTGGTTGTTTGCGAGCTACTTCCAGACGCACCGGAGAATCGTGTAGCCGCAAGGGTTCTTGGGGGAGTGGTGGTGACCATGCTTACTTCTGAAGCTCTGGCAGTTGCGGCATTGCTTGTGCCTATATTGGTGTTGCAGTTGAAGGTTCTCCTGTGTTGCTTTTTGTCTTGGTCAATCAGACCCTGTTTCATAGCATCCTCAATTTGTACTCCCATCTCATGTAAATCTGAAAAGGTGGGGAAGGGGAGAACAATCATTTTCTGCATAAGCTTGGGCTGGAGATTGCGCACAATCATCCGAATCTGATCTTTGTCAGTGGGCCTAGTGGTCATCATTGAGGCCTTGGCCCTCCACCGGGTTACGAAGTCAGAAAAACTCTCCTTAGGCTCCTATCTAGTCATCTCGAGATCACGGGTTGTGATCTCGATCTGTGTATTATAGGAGTACTTAGCGACAAAAGCCTCGGCCATCTCATCCCAATTCCTCTTAACATTGTCTTCCAGTTTTGCGTACCAGATGGCCGCCACACCCGACAGGGTCCGGCCGAATAAAGAAAGCTTCTGTAGTCTGGTGAGGCCCATCGGCCTTAATATGTCTGAAAAACAGTCGTAAGTGCAACCATGGGATCCCCGGACCCGTCAAAGCGGTCAATATGTGGCATCTTAAATCTGTCCGGTAGCGTCACGGCTGCATCGGTATACCCATCCTCGATGTCCGGGATGGACTTCACACCTTGAGATTTCTTGAACAGCTTTTCAAGCTTGCTCACTTTTAATGCCGTGGGGTCCACCTCGAATGCAAAGGGAGAATCCGGTTGATTGATAGGAGTGGGTGCCTTGGATAGTTGAGGTAGAATCGGGGGCGGAGCCGGCCCTGTTGGGATGTCTGTATCCTCTTGGACATTCTGGACATTCACCGTCTTCCCGGGTATTGGAACTCTTGGTGGGGGAGGAGCTTGGTATGAAGCTGATGCTCCGGCTTGCTGCTGTAGCTGGGTAATTAGCTCTGCCTGTTGGGCCATGACGACGGCCTGCTGTTTGGCAAATTCTGCTTGACGAGCAGCGTCCTCCTGCATGGTTCTCATGCTCTCCTGGAGCTGACGCATCATTTCTTCCATTCCTGCCATACTGCCCTAATCTATCTGAACTACCGGTATGTTTATCTCTGGAGTAGCCTCAGGAATCCCAACCTGGCTGTTCAAAGACCACTGATTTGGCAATCTCGGTACCGATACACTACGTCTTCTCGACCTCCGCCTAACAACCGGGGGTAAGGAATAGAACACTGGTTGTCCGTCTACCAGATCCTCAGATCGATGGAGTCGACGACCTCTAGTCCAGAGTGCTTGGGGAATATCTGCTTGGTCGGAAGCAATTGTGCTAAACTACCTAGCAAAAAGATAAATAAAGCATAATAAGGAAATAAAAAAACCAGAAACGGATAGCATAACGGCTTAAATAAACACAACACACAGTCGGCATGACAACACACAATTGGCACGTGTAAGCTGAATATACTGTTCTCAAATACTGGTCATTGTTTCCCAAATCACTGCCCCAAATCTGAATCTGATACCCGCAGATATAACTGATTCTCAAAACACTGGTGCCCGCAGGCCTGATGCCCAAACTTCCAAACTGATACATGCTTTCCTGTAGAGACACACTCTAAAAGCACATAGTAAACAAGTGAGAGCCAAAACACCCCTATGGAGGGGTAGGGTTTCCCTGTCCTATTTTGTTAGGAGCTAGGGTTTCACTACGCACGCAGCAGTTTCAAACAACCTATAATCGGGTGAGCAACCTGTCCTGGTTTGGAATGGTCACTACGGATTCCGAATATGCACTAGGTCGAATGGTCAAAAAGGGTGCCCCGGTAAAAATCGGGGTTTGTGTTCCCATTGTGGCAGAGCCCGTAACCGGTCAGCCTTATGGCACGGAGCCTCCTAACAACCGTTCAGGAATAGCAGATGGCAAACACAGTGTCCTAGGTGCACCAATGCGAATGCAATGCAAAGAAACACATAAGTGTACTCAAAACAAGATATCATGAGTTCGAGTCAAGTTCTCTAAATCCCCAGGAGAGTCGCCAGAAACTGTAGACGTCCCCGAATGTCTCGGGAAAATCCCGTTTTGTTCATTGGGCTCACTACAGTTCGGACTCGATGTCACGGTTCTGAATCTAATCTCACAAAGTGCAATGTAAGATCGATAAATCACCAAAGAGTCCAAATCTGAAAAATCGTTTTGAAAAACTGATTTTAGAAAGAAGTGCCAAACATGGACTGCTTTGCCAGATACAGAGTCGCCACCTAAATATTTTATTTTGGGGGAATTTAGGAAACCCTGACTCGTGCCTAAGACCACGTGTCCGTCATCACCAAAGTTGCCTCGGCTCGGGAACTTGGGTGCGATTGGGGAAGGTCATTTCATGAGCACCCCCGCTCGCCCGATCAAAGATCGGCCACTACTAAGCATGATATCTTGTTTTTGAAAATACATGTGCTCTTATTCCGGTTATTAACCTAGAATTACTATGTGATGCGCACAGCATACAAGTATAGACTAGATTGCCTAAGTTGGAACAAAGCATCGCATATCCATTTGTTTTGAAAATGGATTGAAGTTTGCTACTCGCAAGTAGGCTAAAACACGGGTTTCGACGAATTATTCCAATTCAAGCAACCCAACCTTCACCCACAGGCATTCAGGCAGTTATATCACATAAGCACATAGCCTCATGGTAAGCATGCTATCATGGCAGTCACTAACACTCATGCAAGGATGCTAAAGCATAAACACTTACCGAGTACTCCGAGCCAAAGAAAGAAGCTAATTAGAAAACATGCATGAATCCTAACTATGCTGAGATGCCTAATGCAACACATGCAAGAATGCAACTAAGATAGGCTCGACTATTCTAAGATGGCATATGAGATGCTACAGATAACATGTATTCAACTCGGAATTGAAATACAATGCAGTTAGTATGATGCGCCGAGCCCGGTGCATGCAAGACAGATGAATGAATGAAAACATGTGAAGCATAAGGATGCTAATTGAAACATGCCCTAAAACTAACCATCGTAAGCTGGTAAATAAAAGGGAGAAAGACGTGGGGTTGGAAGACATGCATCACACACACGCACACTTATTACAACAGTTGGCCCTCTCGACGGAGGGTCCGAATAAATAATACAACACCAACTAGCTAATCTAAGCTAATCTAATTAAGCTAGTTATTACACAACCAAAATGAATAATAAATTACAGCTAATTATTACACAACTCTAATTAATTAACAAATTAACTAAGTAAGCAATTAAACTAGCATGCAAACTACATAAATGTGGACTGCCTCAGCTCTGCCTTGAATGATAAAGGATGCATGCATGCTCGAGTCACCTTGTCGGGAAATCCATCGCGATGCCCCGGCTCGCCTTTGCTTACAATTGATTTCAGAAACTTGCACAAAGCTCCAAGGAGATGAAACTCTACCCTGGGAATCTAGGAGGAGGCTGCCGACCAGCTATAGGCATTGGAGAGTACCTACCGGCCACCCTTGGTGGTGAAAACTAGAAAAGGTGGTCCGCCTGCCAGAAAACCTGGTCGGCCGACCATTTTCTTCTCCTGGTTTCTGCATTTTCTGCAACAAAGGCAAGAGAGAGAGAAAGCAAGGTATTTGCAACACATGTGTGCACGACCACTCTCCCCATCATTGCATAAGCTCTAGGGAGTGTAGTCCTTGATCCTCGGGCCACCAATCACGCGTCTCGATGCATGATGGCCGAGGAGTCGAATTGCACGACTCAATGTGAAATGAATGCACATATAAACACATAAATGCCTAAACTCCATCATGTGTTAGTCAAGAGTGTCGGCGACCGAGAATCGAGGCATGTTTCATCACTTGGAGTATGAAACGTCCCTCGTTTCCCGTGTTTGGACTAACTCCTATTCCAAACACAATGCAACAAGTAGAATGGCATGCACAATGCGACCTCAAGCATGCAATCCTAAGGCAATGCAACCAAGTCATGCAAACATGCAAAGGATGACGTGCAAACATGCAAACTAGCATTCGCAATGCTACGAACTAACAATGGCATACTCAATGCACATGATACTATATGTCATACACAATGCACATGTGAAGACTATCATATACAATGAAGTGAACAAGGCATGCACAATGCAATGATCAAACATGCGACAACGCAGCATACTCAATGCTATGAACTACAATGGCATACTCGATGCAAAATGGACTTAAACCAAAATGAATGGGCCTCAACCACACCCAAATCAGTGGCCATACATGATGAAAATGAGGCAACAAAACACATGCAAATATGCAAGATGCCAAGGCTCAAAGTATAGGGCACAAGATACAACTGTATAGAAGCATGGAAAGGATGAAATATGGCATACAACAACACATGTTCCAGCTTAGAAATGACATACAAAATGGTCCCGAGTCATGCAAACAACTCATGTTATGCATGTTGAATGGCTCAAATACCGAAATTAGTGAATTGCATTACACTAGAGGTATGCAAAGCAATGCCCAAATGAACAAACCAACCCCAAACAGTCCCTATGTAGGCCTAAAACAGTGGCAAAATGGACTAAGATGATGGCTTGAAATGCACAAAAATGAAGCTCATGCAATGGCCCATAAATGAGGTATACAAGCACAACTCTCAAACGCATTTAAAGAGTGGAAAACATGGGAACATGGCACAAGTATAGGCTCTGAAATAACATGCTCGATGATGCCAAGACATGGAAACACCTCAAGTTAAGCATGCAAGAGGCTTCAAAACTCAAGGCTAGGCAAGGATATTACACTACAAGTATGCATGGCAAGCATCATTCGACCAAGAGGCCTCAAAAAAGAGCTAAGGCAGCCCAAAATATGAATAAAATCAGTTTGAAGTATGGCCAAAATATGCTAGAATCAATGGCCAAAACAACATGCAATGTAAGCTAGTGAGCATGGTTTACTCTACAAGCATGTGAAGCATTCAAGAGGCCACTAAACCAGCCAAAGACAGAGCTATGATATGCCAAAGAATGACCAAAAACCCACTGAAACATGACCAATACATGCAAGAATGACATGCTCCTTTGATAAGCTATGAAGAGGATTATTCTACACATGCAAGAGGCAAACATGAGGTGACCAAACCAGCCCTAGAAAGAGTCTAGGCAGGTCCTAAAAGTCACTAAAAATGGCCTGAACCAAGGCTAGGAAGTATGAAAATATAGGCTCCTTGGAAAGGCCAAATATGCAAACAAACAAGGCCAAAAGAGAGAGGGTCACCCCTCTTTGATTTTGGCCCTCAAAATAGCATGCCAACCACTGAAAATCCACTAGATTTTAGTGGCTAAAAGGCCAAGCAAAGGTCAACACAAAGGCCTTAAGGCATGGCTCAAAACAAGACTAAATGAAGCATGCAAGAGGGTAAATGACCTCCAACAGGAAAATGGCCTTAAACAAACATGAATAATGCTTAAAAATAAAACTTTTTTCTGTTGACAACAAACCTCAAATAAGCATGCAAATGCGGCTAAGAGAAGGATCAAAATAATGCTTAAAAAGGGAGAAAATGAGTTACCCTTGA
The DNA here is from genome assembly GCA_030407325.1 of Camellia japonica. Lineage (NCBI taxonomy): Eukaryota > Viridiplantae > Streptophyta > Magnoliopsida > Ericales > Theaceae > Camellia > Camellia japonica. The sequence continues at coordinate 99,880,614 of JAPPVO010000013.1, read as the reverse complement.
AGCTCAACAAAGACAGCAACTTCTGGACCAAAAATCCAGCTCCTTAACCTTTGAAAATGACCTCCAAGAACCTTAGGTTGATGGTGGAAGTGTTAGGCTATGAGGTGTGGTGCAAAAGGGTCAAGAGCGATACACTTCCTAAGCCTAAATATAGTGACAAAGAGAGAGATATGTGTATGTGCCTTAACCAAAATCTGAACCCTCACAAAGGAGGGGGAGGCCTTCCTTTATAGACAAAGGAGGCCAAAGCTTCTCAAAGAAGCTAAAAACCAAGGCCAAAGATCCTCCATACATGTGTATGGAGGATGCAGTCTGTACCTTCCAGCTGGCACAGCTGGCAACAACTCACAGAGACAAAACTGGAGGGAGCAGGCTGACCAGTTAAGGTGGTCGGCCGACCACTTCCCCTGGTCGACCGACTAGGGTGAGTGGTCTCCCTCAAGGAAAAGTGGTCGGCTAGCCCATTTGATGGTCTCCCAACTGAATGCAAGCTAGTGGTATGGTGGGAGACCAGCAAATGTGGCTCAAAAATCAAGGAGACCAATTTCCCGACAAGAAAAACGGCTGGCGGAGACAGAAGTGGTCTCCAAGAGAAAAGGTGGTCTCCCACCCTTGTACCACCTTCCAAACAATGAAAACAAGGTTCATGCCAAAAATGAACCAACACCGCTGCAAAACGAGAGTTCGGGGGGCAAAACGCACGGCCGAGTGCCCCGAAAACAGGCTGTTAAGCACCAAAAGTGGCGTGCGACCAAAAAGGTGGTCTCTCGGGCCGCAGTGTCTCTCTAGACAGAGGAAACAATGTGTGTGCCAAAAACCGTGCCAAACGGAGAATGTTAAGCGGTCCCGAACCGAGGCGCGCGGCCGACGGCTTTGAAAACCGGAAACTGGTCTCCAAACGGGAACAGTGGCCTGCGACCACGAAAAGTAGCCTACGGCCACTGAGAGATGGTCTACAAGACCTCTCCCTCCCTCTGGGAAGAGAAAGCAAGGCCTGGTCCGCAAACCGAGGCAAAGCATAAAAAGAGTCCCAAGGTCCGGGGGTAAGGACCTCAGCCGAAAGTCCGAAACCTCAGAACGAGCACAACATGTGCAATCACCGAGCGCTCAATCGATGACGTCTGAGTCTTAAAGTCAGTCAAAAATGGGGTGTCTACAGAGGTGTATCCTTTTTAAACATATTATAACTCTTCCGAGGGGTAAATCGGAAGTCGCCACTGAATTTATTTTTGACAAATTACACTTTTGTTCCGTTGCGTGGAATATGCATTTCATACTTGTTGCATACAATATGCATTTCAGGTATACTGTATGCGTGTCTCGCATCACTTAACTCTCGCATAGAATGTGCTCTCAATCTTGCATAGAACATGCTCTCAATCATGTATAGAACATGATGTCGATCATTTAACTCTCGCATAGAATATGCTTTAGTATCATGCATGGAACATGCTCTCAATCACGCATAGAAAATGCTTTCAATCATGCATAGAACATGCTTTAGTATCTTGCATAGAACATGCCTTCAACTAACATCGTATCTTGGTTGTTTATCTTGCGTAAAACATGCATGGTTATTATATCTCACTTGTTTAGTTCTTTTCTTTCTTCCTTTGCCAACACAGACAAACGATATTGTGTGTACGGTTCATTTAGAGGAGTTCTGGATAAGGTCATTTGTGCCTCGGTAAGACAACCCGCTTGTTCATTTTGTGCATCTATCGCACCCCTTCACAAGTGCATCTATCGCACTCCTTCACAAGTGCATCTATCGCACTTGTTCATTTTGTGCATCTATCGTACCCCTTCACAAGTGCATCTATCGCACTTGTTCATTTTGTGCATCTATCGCACCCCTTCACAAGTGCATCTATCGCACTTGTTAATTTTGTGCATCTATCGCACTCGTTCATTTTGTGCATCTATCGCACTCCTTTACAAGTGCATCTATTACACTTGTTCATTTTGTGCATCTATCGCACCCCCTTCACAAGTGCATCTATCGCACTTGTTCATTTTGTGCATCTATCGCCCCCCTTCACAAGTGCATCTATCGCACTTGTTCATTTTGTGCATCTATCGCCCCTCTTCACAAGTGCATCTATCGCACTTGTTCATTTTGTGTATCTATCGCACCTCCCTTCACAAGTGTATCTATCGCGCTTGTTCATTTTGTGCATCTATCAGACTCCTTCACAAGTGCATCTATCGCACTTGTTCATTTTGTGCATCTATCGCCCCCCTTCACAAGTGCATCTATCGCACTTGTTCATTTTGTGCATCTATCGCCCCTCTTCACAAGTGCATCTATCGCACTTGTTCATTTTGTGTATCTATCGCACCTCCCTTCACAAGTGTATCTATCGCGCTTGTTCATTTTGTGCATCTATCAGACTCCTTCACTTGTGCATCTATCGCACTTGTTCATTTTGTGCATCTATCGCACCCCTTCACAAGTGCATCTATCGCACACCTTTGCGTTTTTCTCAGGACACGTGAAGCGTGGCCCTGGGCAGGTTTTATCTCGGGACGCGTGAAACACGGCCCGAGCGGTTTCGTTTCTTAGGACGTGCGAAGCGTAGCCTTGGGCGGGTTTTATCTCGGGACGCGTGAAATGTGAGCCCGAGCAGTTTTTCTTATATCTCGGCACGCGTGAAACGCGAGTGTAACTGGGCTTTCTTCTCTAATCTCGAGACGTGTGAAACACGACCCCGAGTGGTTTTCTTAATTTCTCAAGATGCGTGAAACGCAACCCTGAGCGGTGTTTTCTTTCCTCATCTCTTGTTGTGGCATGGTTAGAGTGCAGTTTTATCTTCTTGCGTGGAACCTGTGTTGGTTTTAAGCTTGAAGCTACTCATTCATATGTTATCATTTTGTTATCTTGCTTATCGTATTTGTTCTTGCTTATTGCATCATCTAGCACGATTATAAGTTTTCAAAATAGCCGGCTTTGCGTAGCATGTAAGTCTAGCTTTCAAAGTCACATTGTGTATATCATTTACATTTTGCCCAGAACTACGCTAGTTTGATTCCTTGCAAAGGGATACGTAGGCAGCCTGCGGGCGCAACCTTTTATTTTTGTCTTGATTGTTTGTCCAAGTCTTACGGCTTTGTCAAAATGGGTCGTCTCTAGGCTTTGACATTCACTCACGTCATTTCATGACTCTGAGTTCTGTCAAAGAGGGGCAACTGTAGACACCCCATTTTTGACAGCCCCTACGGCTTGGATGTCCTTGCAGGCACACCCGATGATGAACCTATTTGCTTGCCAAGTGCTCGAAGTCCTCAGCGGAATGCCATAACTTTTTTGCCTTTCAAACCCTGTACCTTTGTTGTCCCAGTTTTGGACCAAGCCTAGCTTTTTCAGTCTGCGGCCTCTGGTGGCCAGCCAGTCACTCTTTTTGGGCTGCCAACCATCACCTTTTGGTTGCCAACCTGGTGCTAGCCACTGATGTGGCTTGCCAGCCACCAGTGTATTTTGTAGATATTTTATGCCAGTTGTTTGCACAGATGCATGCATCTATCCCCACGTGTAGGACTAGATCTCCTTGAGGGAATTTTATGTTTTTTATATATAAGAGACCCTCTCTCTTGTAGAAAGGTTAGAAAATTTGAGATCAAAAATTTTCCTTTCTCTCTACAATTCTCTCCATCACTACCAAATCTCTACACTTTTGCCTACAATTCCTTAACCTTTACCTATACACCCTTAACCAAATCTTCTCATCTTTGAGCTGAGGTGTTCTTGATCTTGGTTTGAGCTCTAGAGGGTGTGTTTACTTGGTTTTATTGCTTGGAATTACTTCTTCTTTACAAGAGGTATAAGACTTTGCTTGTAGCATTATTTTATTTTCCATTGTTCTTACTATTTTTCCTTTGTTTTGGGTTGTCAAAACTCTGTATTTTTTGGGCTGAAGCTTGGGTTTAAGGCCATTAAAGGTTGAGGGTTTGATAGCCCTTCTTTGTACCTTGTTTTGTAGGTCTTTGCCCTTGTGTTTCCCACCCTTTTACTATCTTTTTCCAAGCTTTTAAACACTGATTTTCAGAGCTTTTTCAGTGGCCAAAATCATGTTTTGAAGTCCAAATTTGGAGGGGTTAGCCTCCCCTCCTTGTGTCTTGCTTACTAGCCTAGCTTGTGCCATGTTTTAGCATTTTAATCTAGCCTTTTTTAGCTCAATTCTAGCATGTTTTAGGACTTGTTTTAGACTATTTTAGCAATGTTTTGGGTTGTTGTTTGCATTTGAGATTTGTTTTGCATGCTTCTAGTGTAATAGTCCTCATAAGTTTGATGTTGTAGGTCTTAGACATCACTTATTTGAGTTGATAGCACTTATTTTGGGTTTTTCATACTTCATTTCAGCACTAATAATCTCTACAATCTCCCTTCATTCTTGGCTTTCTATTTTTCTTTGAAAGTGGTTTCAAGTCACTAGCTTGCCCAAGTATGAAATTGAGGTTTCATACTTAATGGTTTAATCTCTTAGGGGGTTTATTACAAACGGTATAATGCTTCTTTCATACCCAAAGCAACTTGTGTTTTGAACCCTCTTTCTATTAGAGGACTTTAATTCACTGTTGAACTTAATTAGATTAAAGAATGGTTGGTAATTTAAAATGAGTAACGAAAACTTGGAATTAAAAGTGAGAAAGATAATAATTTGGTTGTGTTCAATCGGACATTAATTTTACATATGGAAACTTGGGTCATTTCATACTCACTAGTGATGAAATGATCCAAGTCTCCAAGGTCAATCGCTTTCCTTGATCTTTCATGAAAGGGAGGAGGTTTGTGTCTTTTTTTCTTGCATTTATTGAAATTGCACACTTTGGTTCACAAGCCATCATGTAATGAAATTGTTTGAATTGGTGGTTTGTGGCTTAAGTTCATCACTCCTTGGATCGTTCATGAAAAGAGGGGTGAGTTGTGCAAACAACCCTTGAAAATACCTTGTATATGCTCTGTTTGTCCTCTGTTGCAGTAAGATGAGCCTGTGCATCAGTGGCCGGCAGGTGGCCGGCAGACCACCTTCATGGCCGGCTGGTGGCCGACAACCTTCATCCGTGGCCGGTTGGTGGTCGGCAATCTTCACCAGTGGCCGGTCAGCCACTAATGCAAATTTTAGCAGTATGTTTCTCAAGTGGAGCAGAGTTGTTCAACTGTGCAAACAGAGCCATTCAAAAGAAAAAAGGGTGGTCTTTTCGAGTGGAAACTAAGTATGCACATGCACATCCCTCGTTTCCTGAGGCGGAGTAGTTATTTGCTTAGTTTAATTGCTATTTTAATTGCACTTGTGTTGTAATTATTTAATTAGTTAGTTAACTAGTTAGTTAATTCAAGTGTTGTAATAATTAGTTAAGTAGCTTAGCTAGTTTATTCCATTTGTTTTGTAATAATTAGCTTAGCTTTAATTAGTTAGTTAATTAGCTAGTTAGTTCATTCGAACTCTCCCTCGTGAGAGTGCAATGTTGTAACAATATATATGTCTTCTAACCCCACGTCTTTCTCTCTTTTATTTACTAGCTTATGATGGTTAGTTTAGGGACATCACGTTTCAATTAGCATTCTCTATGTTTGCATCCATTTCTATTACATGCACCGAGGCTCAGTTCATCATTCTAACTGCATTGTTAGTTTAAATACATTCTTTGAATGCATGCTTAGACCGCATGGTATTTAATTAATTCATATGCCATATTAGTAGCCGAGCTTATTAGTTGCATATCGTATGTGTTGCATTAGTAATATCGCATAAGTTAGGATCATGTATTTTTCTAACTCTTTTGTTTATTTTGGCTTGGAGTACTAGGTGAGCCTTTTACTTGCTTTAGCAGATCGGATGTATGTTGATGTTGTCATGTTGCCATGAGGCTAAGTGCTTAATTGTTAAATTGCTTGAATGCCTGTGGATAAAGGCTTATTTCTTGAATTGGAATAATTTGAGCAATGTTCATATGTGATCACTTTTTCAAGTGGTACATATTTCGAAACAATTTTTTAAAACAAACATGACTTGAAATGTTCTAATTCTTGCGATTTAGTCTATACTTGTGTGTGCGCGCATCACATAGTAATGCTAGCCTAATAAACCGGAACAAGTGTATATAATGTTGATAAAAATCATATCATGATTAGTTGAGGCCGATCTTTGATTGGGTGAGCGGGGGTGCTCAAATGTATTCATGACCTTCCCCTCTCGTACCCAAGTTCCTGAGCCAAGGCAACTTTGGTGATGATGGACACGTGGCATTTGGCACAAGTCATGGGTTTGCTAAATTTCCCCAAAACAAAAAATATTTAGGTGGCAACTCTGTATCTGGAAAAAGCAGTCCATTTTTGGCAATTTGATTCAAAATTGATTTTCCAAAAGATTTTCCGAATTTAGACTCTTTGGTGATTATCTATTTCACATTGCACTTGTGAGATTAGATTCAGAACCGCGGGAGTCCGAACTGTAAGGCTTATATTCGAACTTCCGAAAGAGGGCGCTAAAAAGCCGAGCCACACACACCTTCATGATGTATTCTAGTCTATCATTGTTTGGTAATCTCTCTTGCCTTTGTTAATATTAAAATGAGTGGGGGATTGTTGGACCATTTTAATATCTTTTATTTATTTATTTTTATTTTTTGGTGACCTTTTGTCTTATCCATGAATGAAGGTTATTGGATGGTCATGGACATTGGTGGTGAGTTAGTATTTGGAGGTTTTGGGACTCTCATTTTTCTCTAATTTAATGGTCATTATTTTTTCGTGTAATTTGTAAGGTCCTAGTGGCCTATAAATTGTTCCTCTCATCTACTCATTTCTACACTAACTCTTCTTACACTTGAGAGATTACTAGCCAAAGAAGATTGTTTTTCTTGGTGGAGCTTTGGGTTCACCATCTTGTGTAGAGTTGGCCTGAATCATACAACAAGTGGTTGGGTTGTTGCATCCTGAAAGGGACAAGTTAGAGTTTAGTGAGTGCTGCATCGGTATTTGGGTTCTTCCTACCGCAATAGGCTTGATCTCCTTAAAGAACATGAGATATCCATGCCTCAGCCTGATCTATTTCTATCTCATTTTCTTTGCATTATTTATCAATAAAATATAATTCTTCTGGTATTTTCATCAACATAAAAGTATTTATTAAATAGATGGATTTGATATGTTTGAAGTGGTAGACAAATAGCTAATTCAATATATTTACATAGATTAGTAACTATACTAAAAAGTATCTCAAGTTTAAAAGGTCTTAGACCAATTAAACCGCACTGAACCGAACTGTTTCAATCGGTTCAGTTCGATACATTTTGATATAAGAAGTAGTATGTATTGGTGTTCAAAATAATAAAACCGATATTATCGGTTCAGTAAATTTTTTTACCTAAATACCGACCGTATCGAACCAATTACATCCCTACTTGTAACAGGTATTAGTATTCCAAATATTGAAACGCACACCAAAACAATTTAACCAAAACCATGCCCTCTCTCTTTTTTGAACTACCATGCCCTCTCTCTCTATATATATATATGGTTTTGTTTGAAAACAACTTGCTTTGGTAAGAGATTGTGAAAACAGAGGCGGAGCTATAGAGGGACTAGGGTCGTCATAAGTCCGGATCTTCTGCCATGGTTTCCTGCCATTGTTTTTGCAGTGTCCCAAAATGACATCGTTTTGAAAAAATAAAAAAAGAAGAAAGAACTTGAGAGAAGAACCTTTGCTACCATCCCAAACCCTTTTTTTCCTCCGGTGCCACCAGCCCCTTCTCTCTCTCTCTCTCTCTCTATCCTCTCTCTTCTCTCTCTCTCTCTCTCTCTCAATGATCTCGATTTTGCCACCACCCCACCACCATCATCCGTCAATTCCATCACCACCCAGCCGCCGCCGCACAAGACCTCTCGATTCCTCTTTCCCGCTACACACACACACACACACACACACACACAAAACCCTCATTGTTGAAGTAATGCACATTTGTGTTAACAAAGCCAATCCCCATCGCAAAGTGAAGTCGTCGTCCCTTTTAGAAGTCGACGCTGGTGACTTTGAATGTAGCTCCGGTATCACTGATTTCTCATCTTTTCATCACCAATGCAGTACACCGACAACACATACAGAAAATCACGGGAATATAAAGACAGAAAGTGTTGGCAAGAAGCCTACAACTTAAAGTCAATTGTTTATATATGAAGAAGCTTCCTAGATTAAACAACATCTCCAAATTCGATTTCTATAGGGTTATTATTATCATAAAAGTCTACAATTTTAAAACAAATGGGTTCACTGAAATTAAATAGGAACAATACAAATAGCAGAACTACAGATTTTTTTAAGGTATTCTACAGAACCCCAAAATTGTTTTACAAATTTCAAACAAATTCAAATTCAAATTTTTAGGGCTTTACACCATAAAAAATTAAAACATAATCTTAGTAAAAAAAAAAAACAATGGTAGCTAATATTATGACCCAATTTTTGCAACAAACATGACTACATGTAGTGATCTTTTTCTATCATTTTTTAGTTGAGATGCCGACAATGATGATATGTTGGTGACAGCGAGTGGAAAACGATGACTAGCTATAGGCAATGAAGCTTTCCATGGCTCTGTGTTGTGTTTTCTTTGCCGATGTCTCTTTGAAAACCCTAGATCTAGGGTTTGTGCGCTCATCCTCCCTCGCCTTGCCTCACTGCAGTTGTTTAGCCTCACTTCGTTGCCGACTTGCCTCCGTTTCGCCTCGCCAACTCTTACTCCTTCAGCTTCGTCTCTCTCATTTCCTTTGCTCTGGTTCTGTCTGTTGGGTTTAGGTTCTAATGGATGAGAGAGAAAGGAAAAGAGAGAGAGGAGGAAAGGTAAAAAAAAAAATTTAGAAAAAATTTTAAAAAAAACATAACAAAACGACGTCGTTTTTGGATACCATTGTAGGCTACCCACGGCAAGGGATCTAGCTTGGGTGGTCATGGCCCCCCAAGTTTTGGAGAATTACATTTGCACATCTATATTTTATGATATTTGTAAAATATATAATAAGATTGTCTCTTCTTTTTTGAAAATAATTTTTCTAAATCTTTATTTGATTAATTTTTCACGATATATGATGAGATGTTCTTTAACTATTTCACATCCTACTTAACAACATCAATATAATCTATTCTAAAAATGAAGTGGATAGAGTAGTTAATTTGGCGGGATGTAAGTCTTATGATTTAGTGCACCGTTTCAAAAATAAGTGGTGGACTGGTAACAATGGTGGAAACTGTGCAGTTGGCATTGTTCATATTTCTCTTTGTTTGAAACTTAGAAAGTGGTGCTACATCCATGCTTGGTGAAGCATATATGTCCTTGCGAGAGCGATAAAGAGATCCATGGTTTGGTTCACACCGTGATCTGTCATCGTAGTCCTTCTGAGCTTCGCCTAACTTAGCTGGCCACTTGACGAAAGGCTCGTCTCGAATCTCGCTAAGTATTCGGTAGATCGGTTTCTTGAAGACCGTGGTTATGGCAGTGCGGACTCTCAACCATCTTTTGTCTTGGTCTTCTCCGTTGTCTCTTTTGCCACGTCCGTTTCTGGTCGGACGGTCTACCGCGTTGACCTTTGCTGAGGCCTTCTTTTCTGGTACTGCGGTCGCGCCAGATTTTGCTTTGGCACGTGCGCCATCCTCTTCCACCCTGATGTGCTGATGCACTCTCTCCATCAGGGCTTCCATGGTGAGGGGCGGTGTCATGGTGATAGAGTCCCTCAGTCTGTTCCCGACTGGAGGCCTCTTTTGTACTGCGCAATGGCGAGATTGGTTGGGCAGTCCCCAATCTAGTTAAAGGTCTCCCAATAGCGACTGTTGTATGATCTTAGGGTCTCCTTATCGCCCATGTCGATGGAGAGTAATTGGTCGATCTCCACCGGTGTTTTGGTGTTTGTTCGGAACCTTGTTACAAACGCTTCCGCCAACTGTGCCCAGGAGGCTATGCTGCCTTCTGGAAGTTTCTTAAACCAAGTCAAGCCTAGGTCACCAAGGCTTGAGGGAAATAGGATGCACATCAAGGCCTCATTGCGCCGATATACCGCCATAACCTGGCGGAAGTGGCTTAAGTGTGAGTAAGGGTCCGTCTTCCCTTCGTACGTGGTGAATTTGGGCTGTAGGAAGCCTGAAGGTAGGGGCGCGTTCTCAATTGCTGGGACGAATGGTGAGGTCTGCAGCCTCGCCAATGCCTTGTCCGTTGGTTCGTAGGCGGGGCGCGGTATTGGCATTCCAACCTCGACGCTTCCATGCGTCCGAGGAGCCAACCGCTGTAAGGCAGAAACTCTGTGTGGATCGCGTGCCCTGGCGTCCTCCTTCCACCGTGCTTTCTCTTCTAGCACGGTTCGTAGGTCGGACGATCTGGGCAACTTTGTCTGTCTAGATCTCGTTTGGTGTGTATGCGACGGCCAATATGTGCTTCCCTCAGTGTACGACCTCTCAGATCTCGTCCTCTCAGACCTGGAGTGACGAGTTTTGGAGGACCTGGATTGGTATCTATCGCCTGTCCTGAGGCTTTTGCTCTCTCCTTGTGAGGGTGTAGTATTCCTGCTACGATTTTCCGAGTGGTGAGGGGGTGTCTTGTTTGTGCGCCCCTCTCCTGTCGCCACTCCTTTTCCCTTCACCTGGCGCTTCAGAGATTCCATGTCCGCTGCCATCCGACGGATCAGTTCGTCTTGTTCCCTGACGCGATCCTCCAAAGTTTGAGGATCAATTCTGCATCTTTGTCTTTCTGGGCTTTGCGAACGAGAGTGATGGGGGCTGTTATTCCGCCTTCGTCTCCTTGCATCCCTCCTGGAATTTTGTCTTTGTGGTTCCAGGTTCGCCATGGGAGTGACCAAGGGTAGGCCTTCGCGCCTTGCACCCCCTTCTGGAGTTAGTCCGTCAACGGCGGACTGTGGTAATTCTTCGTTGTTCGCCATTGATTTTTGGGAGAAAAAGCTTGATCAAGAGGTTGTTCTTGTCTGAGTTCCCACAGACGGCGCCAATTGTACGGGAAAGAAATAAACCTTCTCGTATAATCCTGTTGATCAAGTTTTGCGCTCCTCCGTACGACGTCGCTCTACTACCTGAAAACAAAAACATGAGCTAGCCGGCAGGTGTGTGCCGGAAACCTCTCCGATGACAATCAGCCAAGAAGACAAATAGGCAAAAGCTCTATGTATTCAGGGAGCAAAGTTGCATGTTACCTCTCCAAAGGTGATATTGGTGAGCTTTTATAGGTTTTGCGTGGCACAATCCTAGTAGGACTCTTACTCCTCCATGCAGAGTCCTCCTAGGATTCAGACTCCTGAGAGATAATGCTTCTCTCAACACCCCCCCACTGCTTAAACCAAGTGAGATGGTTCTACCACAGCCGAACTACCTTACGACCGAAGTAACATTGCCATGTTAGACTAACCGGAGTGACCAACTTATATGCTAGTTCGGCTCTGCCTTACTGTCTCCTACCTCGGCTTCCATACTACGACCGAGCTATCCATAGAAGATACTTGCCGAACTAACTCAGGACAGTCAGGAAGATAGCACTCTCTTACTTCGGCTAGAAGACCCAACCGGGCTAACCGTAGCGCACTTCTGAACCGAAATAACAACATTCTTCCTTGACCGGGCTAATCGTGACCGAGATAACACACTTCCGCGGCCGGACTACTTGAATGAGGTCTTTTTACTCTGCTTTTCATACTCCAGCCCACACCGGCCCATTACTTATCCTAGCCCAATTTATCTGTATAAATTCCCCTCACAAATTCAACTCAAGTAAGCTTATGTTTTTCCTATTTGAACTTGTACTCAGTCCATGACTTGGTGTCCAATCTGCAGCAGATAGGTGTTCTGTTTTATAAGGTACGGCAGCCCAAAATCCTGGTACAGAGGACGAGCAGATGGTTTTGCTGCCTTGGTGGTGTCTAGCAGCTAGTTTTGGCTTGCTTGTTTGGACTGCTATGGTGTTATCCAACGCTTGAAGATGCAAAGGAGAACGTAGCAGATTAGTGGGTTAGGTTCTGTTACTTTGTGGTTACTGCTAGATGAACTGGCCCATTGGTCTTTGTTGGTTATTTGAAAGTGAGATTGGGTGGTTTAGTGTCTAGGTGTATTGCTGGTTCATGGTGGGGTTGTTTGTATTTGATTCCTTTTTCTGTAGGTTCCTCACCAACCAACTATCTTGTTTGAGTTAACACATGATTATGTGTTCTTTTTAGTGACAATTTAGTTGGGATTAGGAGGATATAATATGATACTTTTTACTCTTGTCTTTTTTTATTGATGTAATCCATATGTAATGTATTTTGATTTCATCAATAAAGCTCTTTTCTTTTGCTGTTAAAAAAATTATAATAAAATTATGTAGTTATGGTTACCATATTAATATGATTTTTTTAATTAAATGATATATATTGAGATAAAAACTGATTTTTAAGGGTCTATTTTTAAAATGACATGTTTACTTTTTAGAAGGCAAATATACTAAAATTAAATAGTTATGGTTTTTATATTCTGGACTTGGTGTTGAAACCTTTCCTTAATTGCTTCTCCGTGCACAACACTCGAAACCATCATCTTGGATTTATGAAAAAACACTTATGACTTGGACAACATGCATTTTATATATTAATTTATTTATCATTTACTTTTATTTTTATTTCTTTGAATTGCAGATGCAATGTATATGCTAACTGCTAATATAAATTATCAAAAAGGGACTTCACAAGTCAAATAAAATTGTTCAATCCACTTTAATGGACTGGAGAGGAGTTCTACGGCCCATTTTGACAATTTTGACATTTTTTTTTTTTTTTGGACTTTTTTGGTGTTGAAACCTTTCCTTGCTTCTCAGTGCACAACACTTGAAACCATCATCTTGGATTTTTGAAAAATTAACACTTACGATTAGGACAACATGTATTTTATGTATTAATTTATTTATCATTTACTTTTATTTTTATTTATTTGAATTGCAGACGCAATGTATATGCTAACCGCTAATATAAATTATCAAAAAGAGACTTCACAAGTCAAATAAAACTGTCCAATCCACTTTAATGGACTGGAGAGGAGTTCTATGGCCCATTTTGGCAATTTTGACTTTTTTTGATTTTTTTTTTTTAGTTTTTTTTCTTTTTAGATCACATCATCTCTTTATTTTTTTATACATTTAAAAAAAAAAAACAATTAACTTTCAACCTACTCTCCAAAACAATCTTATGTATCCTAAAGGAAAGACTACGGTACACACGCATTATAATTAAAGAAGAAAATTATATAATTTCATATTTTCTAAGTCATAACTAAAAAAATGTGATAATCAAATATTACATGAGGTATAACTAAAGATCTCTTAAGTCATAACTAAAATAATATCAAAACTAAAAAAGAAAATTAATTATAACTAAAAAGAAAATGTGTGTTGTCCATTGTTTGTTGTGTGGTTTATTTTTTGTTGTTGTGTGGGACTGTTTGTTGTGTGGTTTATTTGTCAATGATCCCCCATAAATTAAAAAAAGAAAAAATAAATAATAATAATAATAAATAAATAAATAAATAAACAAAAGAGAGAAAGAATAAGAATGTAGATATGTTTGGTGCAGTTTATACGGTTTTTTTTATATATACAATTTTTTTTATGTTATTTATTTTGAGAGTTCATGTCCAAATATTTAGTTCGATTTCTATTTATAGTTTATAAAATATAAATGAACTACTTATTTGGGGATCAAGATCAAATAGGAAAATTCAAGATATAGTGATGTGTATAACCGTCGCTACATTAACTATCGCAATAAAAATAGTTATACCAATGGTTGTCATAACCGCCACAATATGCTGACTTGTTTATTGCAGCAGTTTGGTCGCCGCTATTCGAATCGCAGATAAAAGTCTTCTAATCTTTATTGATGCTTTTTCCTATTTTTAATGGAAATTTCGGTCGCTGCTATCAATGGAAATTTTTATTGCGCAATCATGTTTGGAGAAATTTTATTTCCATACATCTACTTATCTCAGTGCACATCATTTCTCAGTACACACACTTATGAATTTTATTAGGTATTATTTGTCTTATTTCATACCCCACATATTTCAATTATAACTCTTAACTCAAATATTATATACACACTTTCCACCCAAATACACATCCACAGAGCTACTGAAAATCGACAGTTAGCGTTTGATCACCTTTGAAAATATTGATAATTTATCTGTTGATGCATTTATTATCTGTTTAGAAATAATTGCTTTGGGCTATCGATGGAGGATAGTCTTGATTGTTGTAGACACTGCATGATGATTAGGCAAATTAAAACTAATCAATTGAATATGACGGTTGGAATAATACATCGAATTGTGTATTGATTGATCTTGTATATGATAATCGTTTATATACATTGTATTATGTGGGAGGAGATAGGGGATGTACTCCATGGTTTGGGAGGAGATGGAGGATGGACTCCTAAGCCGGATATTATTTGGGAGGAAATAGGGGATGGACTCCATTGATACAACGAATCTGTGTATCATTTGTGAAGTATGGAAGTGTTTTAATGTGATATTGATACAGTAAATATGTGTATCTATTGTGAATTTTGGAAGTGTGTTGATATGAGTTGTTATCTCATTTAAAAAGGAAGTGTTTTAATATGAGTTGTAGTCTCATTAAATTGTTGGTCAAGTTCTGAGCCATGTTCATAAATTAGAAATTGGATGATTAAAGAAACGAGGAACGAAACATGAACATATTTGTCATGGAATTGGATTGTGTTGTACGTTGGTTTATATGAGTTAAACATTTATCAAATGTTAATGTTTTAGTTATTGCTCATATTATGTTTAGCATATCTCTACTGGGCGTTGGCTCACCCTATATGGGACATCATTTTCAAGTTCAGGTGATATGCCACCTCCAAGGACGTAGCTTGGAAGGCTTGAGGCTGATAGCTCTTTTTGTTGTTCTCTTTTGTATATTACATGTATATCAAGCCATGGGCTTATTTTGTGTAAAAAATTAGAACTCTACTTTTGTTGAACCTAAGTGTTGACTTGGAAAGTTGTAAGCCTAT
>JAPPVO010000013.1:99792258-99865456 GCA_030407325.1 Camellia japonica | reverse complement strand
GCTAAAATCGGATTTCAACGAGTTTGTTTCCAATTTAGGCAAATCCACCTCCACCCACAGGCATTCAAACATTTATCATATAAGCATTTAGCCGCATTGGCAGCATACTGTCATGTTAACATTCACACGCATGCGACATGTTAAAGCATAAAACTTACATCGTAAGCTTCGCCCAAAACAAGAAACCAGTTAGCAAAACATGCATGACCTAGTTTATGTCAAGTGACTAATGCATCGCATACGGAATGTAATCTAGACAGGCCCGGCTATCCTAAGCATGGCACATGAAATGTAACAACTATCACGTATTCAATTTGGAATTGAAAGTACGATGCAGTTGTATGATGTACCGAGCCCGATGTATGTAAACAAATGCATGAATGCACGCATGCATTGCATAAGGTATGCTAATTTAGATGTGCCCTAATCTACCATCATAAGCAGGTAAATAAAAGGGTAGAAAGAAATGGGGGTTGGAAGACATACACCCACTCACACACACACTTATTACAATTATGCCCTCTCTCGGAGGACCGAATAATAATACAGTCCAAAAGATAAATGAATAATTAATACAAAATTCTAATTATTAAAATTAAATCAAATAAAATAAAGAAATGGGGCCTCAGCCTGCCTCGGGATGCGCGAATGATGCATGCTCGTTGCGACTTGCCCGAAAGCCCACACCGTAGCACTGCTGCTTCTGTTTCTACTGCCCTGCCTCTCCAAAAATTCCAAAGTCCCAGGGAACCTCTCCTTGTGTTCTGCTGAGTGCCACCGGCTGGCGAGGAAACTACCACCGGCTACTTGTGGTGGCCACAGCTGCAAAATATTCTATCGGCCAGCAATACAGTGCCGATCGGCACTATTTCCTGCCGGTCGGCACAAAATCCCTGCAGAAGATAGTTTGACAGCAACAGCAGGCAGCAGTGCATGGTTTTGGATTTTTGAGCATATTTATGCATGGCCAATGCTTCCTATCATGAATGGGACTCAAGGAAACATGGCTCTTGGTTCTAGGGCTATCAATTGTGCACCTTGGTGCATGATAGCCTAAGATACCAAGGTTGCATTTTGATATAAAAATGCATGCAACACAAACATGAGAATTAAGTCCCTATCATGTTAATATCAAGGGCCCTAATGACATGGGAATTGAGGTGTGTTTTGTCACTTAAGGTACAAACACCCCTCACCTCCCACACTTGGTTTGACACCCCAAACCAAGTAATGAAATGCAATTCAAGCAAGCATGTATCAACAATGTATTATGGAAACTAGGATGCTAACACACTAAGTACCCCATAACCAACACATTAGTCATGCAAAATACTAGAGTGTACAAGATGCTAGTGTGATGCAAACATGAGCCAAGTATGCAACGGAATCAATATGCTACAACACCTAGTGGACCAAGCATGCAACTAGCATGTGATGAGCATGTAATGATGGCCTAACCATAAGGAGACAGCCCTCAAAACTCCCCAAAAACAGTAGCAAAATGTGCCCAAAATGATGACCAACACTCATGCAAGCATGCAAGGCAATAAGCCCAAAACCAAAGGCACCAAAGAGAGCACTTTATTACCATTTTCAAAACCATTCATGATATGAATTAGGCCACCAAAAACAGAATATTAGCATGCAAAATTACGCCCAAAATCCACATATGGCAGCCCCAAAATGTGTTAATCATGCAAGCACACACAATGCCAATTCCTAGACATAAAAGGGGACACCCTTGAAGCATGAAAATGGTCACATATGTAAACATACACATATGATTTATGGACTGAAATAGGGTCACAAATGATGCCAAATCATGAGGATGATCAATGTTGAACATGCTAGGAACCAAAATGCATGAGGCTTACAAGCCTAGAATACAAAGCAACCATGTGAAGCACACTATACATGGCGAAATCAGTGGCTCATAGCCCTAAAACATGGCAAATCAAGACCAACATCTTTAAGATGCTAAGCTAAAAACATGGAGATACATGAGGCTAAACACATGGCATGTTTCTAAGCAAAATGGAACATTACAAAGCAAGTATGAGAAGCATGTTAAGGGCCACGAAACCAACCTTAGACAGAGGTATAACATGACTTAAACACTCAAAAAAATTCTGAAATGAAGCCAAATGCAAGCAAGCACACATGCTACCACATGAGCCAAGCCAAATGGAGGCCAAAGAGGGACAAAGGGGAGAGGGGTATCCCTCCCCTATTTGAGACTTGAAAGCACCTCCCTCACCACTGAAAACCCACTGGTTTTCAGTGGTGAGAAGACCAAAACCCTGAAGTTAAACAATGCTCAAAGTAAAGGCACAAAAGGAACCAAAACAAGGCCTAAAAGAGTGAGGCTTCACTCAAATACAAAAGTGACCTTAATGAATGTTCTTGAGCAAGTAAAAACAAGGTTTTTTATTTAAACACAGATCCAAAAACCCAATGCAAAAGGGGTGAAAACTAGTTGCAAGAATGGGGAAACTAAAGCAAAAAGTTTACCCTTGAAGATCCAATGAAGAACAGGTGGAGCAGCCCTCCTCTAGTGATCAAAACCAGTCCAAAATCACACCAAACAAACCTTCAAGCCTCCCAATCTCGGACTAAGGTGTAGTGGGTGTGTAATGGTGCAAAAGTAAGGTGAAATCACACTTTTGGGCCCAAAAACATACACACAAGAGGAGAGAGAGGGAAATATAAGAGAGAGAGAGTGTATCACCCAGATATATAGATATAAGCTCTGGTTTTTTGACTTCAAGATCCAACCCCCATGCCAGAGAGAAGACCTTCTCTTAGGCACTTGTAAAGCTTGTCAAACAAGCTTGCAAGGAGTGCATCCCTCCATACACGTGTATGGAGGGGAACAAAAGCTATACAGCTGCTCAAAAATATCTTAGAAAGCAACTGAACAGTAGTCGGCAGGGCAAAATGGTCATTTCGCCAAAAAGAGTGCCGACCGGCACAAAAGAGTGCCGACCGGCACAATATAGTGCCGATGGAAAAACTAACCAGCCGGTGGCCTCCTGCCACTGCCGGTGGTGTGTGGGGATGGCTCACAAGGCATTCCCTACCCTTCCAAGGCAAATCACAAGTGTTTGGTGCAAAACCAGACAGAAAACGGTCGAGTTCGGAGGTCCTGAGGCAAGGCGCGCGAGCCGAGAACTCCGGGAACTCCAAGCGAACACAAACATGGATAATCACCGAGTGCCCAAGCGGTGACGTCCAGGTCTTGAGGACGGTCAAAAATAGGGTGTCTACAACATGCTAGAGGTCTCAAAGTACAAGACTAGCAAAGCCAAATACACTATAGCTATGCAAAGCCAAGCATGCATGACCAAAACCACTCAAATCAAACCTAAAGCATGCTAAAACATAGCCAAAAATGTGCTGGAGTAGAGCATGCACATGCTAGATCAATAGGCTAAAACACCAAATACACTAGGCTAGTGAACAAAATTGTACTACAAGTGCAAGAAGCATGCAAGAGGCAACCAAACCAATCAAAAAAAGAGTTATGGCATGGCAAATCAGTGGCACAAACATGCTGAGATAGAGCTAACATAAGCTAGAATGAGAGGCATAAAGCATGATGCATGTTAGGCCAACAAGTAAGATTGCACTACAAGTGTAAGATGCAAGAAACCAATGATCAAACCAACCCAAAACAGAGTTATGGCAGGTCCAAAAAGTCACAAAAACATGCTTGGACTAAGCTAGCAAATGAGAGAAATACATGCTCATGTATTAGGCCATCAACACAAGGCATAAAGGCACCACTGTTAAACACAATGAAAGAGAGATAAACATGAGAGTATGATAGGAGTTTATGCTTTGAATTTACATACCAAATGATGCTATATCACACAAATGTCACAAATGAGGCATGCTAAGGGTCCCAAGACACAAGACTAGCAAAAGCCGCTACACTGTGGCCATACAAGGCAAGCCTCAAAGGGCCAAGATCACTCCAAATAGAGTTTAAGAAAGTCAAAACAAGGCTAAGAACTAGCTGGAGCAGAGCTAAAACAAGCTAGAATTAGGGGCACAAAGCATGATACATGTTAAGGCTATAAGGAGGATTGCACTACAAGTGTGTGAAGCATGCAAGAGGCAATCAAACCAACCCAAAACAGAGTTATATCATGTTAAAATAAGGCCTAAAACATGCTAAGATAGAGCCTCAAGAAGGTAGAAAAACATGCCAAAGTGTTAAGCCAACAACACATGCAAACAAAGCACAAAAGGGGGGGGGGGACCACCCCCACCCATTTTGGGTCTCAAAACCCACTTTCCACCACTAAAATTCCTCTGGAATTCAATGGTGAAATGGCCAAACAAAGGTGATCTCAAAGGTCTTGAAGGATAGCTCAAAGCAAGGCAAAATAAGGCACAAAAGGGGGTAGACCACCCCTAACTCAAATAAGGCCTTAGACAACCATTTTAAACACTTAAAAACAAAATTTTTTGTAGTTGCAAGTTAGGCCTAAAACAGCATGCAAGGATGGCCAAATAAGCAATGAAAATAAAGCTTTAAAGAGGCTATTACTCACCCTTGAAGCACAACTTCAAAAACAGCAACTTCTGAGGCAAAACCAAGTCAAAACCACTCAAATAAGGCTCCCAAGTACCTCAAGAACAAGATGAAGGTGTTTGAGTAGGTGTTTATGTGCAAAAGTATGAAGAAACAACACTTTAAGGCACAAATATAGAGAGAGAGGGAGAATTCTAGAGAGAGGGAGATTTTTGCTCTTGAAAAATTTGAACCTCTGGAAAGGGAGAGGGGCCTTCCCTTATATAAGTAATGCAAGCAAAAGCTTGCTTGACAAGCTTGAAACTTGCCTTCATCCCTCCATACACGTGTATGGAGGATGGCTCAGTGAGCCACAACTGGCTCAAAATATCTAAAAAAAATCTGCAAAAACAGAAAAATGGCCGTTGGCCACTTCCACTGGCCTACCGGCCTCTTCAAGTGGCCTACAAGAGGCAAAAGTGGCCGACAGGCCCTCTCCTCCCTCTAGGCAAGGGTTAACAAGGTATGGTCCAAAAACAAACCAAAAGGAAGGGATCCAAGAGACCCCAAGACAAGGCACTCAGCCGAAAGCTCTAGAAACTAGCCTACGGGCCACTACAAGTTGCCTACAAGAGGGAAAAGTAGCCTACAGCTACAAAGAGTGGCCTATAGGCCTCTCTCTCCCTCCAGGCAAAGGCACCAAGGCAAGGTCCAAAAACAAACCAAGAAGAAGAGAGTTAAGAGGTCCCGAGACAAGGCACTCAGCCAAAAGCCCCCGGAAACTCATAACGAGCACAAAGATGCGTGATCATCGTGTGCACAAACGATGACGTCTGAGTCTTAAGGTCGGTCAAAAATGAGGTGTCTACAGTTGCCCCTTTTTGACAGAACTCAGAAGTCATAAGATGATGAGAGTGAATGTCAAAGCCCAGAGACGACTCATTTTTGACAAGGTCGAAGACTTAGACAAACAGGAAAGATAACGAAATAGATGCGCCCGCAGGCAGGGGCAAAATGCAAATGGCATGTACAATGCAGAACATAACTTATGATTATGCAAAGAGAGCTATAATGAAACATCTAGATGCAAATGTTATGCAAAGAAATGCTACAGCAAACTCGTACATAAGCAAGTAAGTAAGAACACCACGCGTGCGAACTACAAACCGAACTACATTTCATGCATAAAGGATGTAAGAAAATTAAATGCAATCTTAACTACGTCTCACGCAGGAATGACTAAAAGTGACTATCAGGAACACCCGAGGTCTCAAACGAAACACCTCTTAGCGTATCAAACGCGAAAGGAGAAAGACAACCAAACGTGTGTCAAACGCGAGAAGAGAAAGGTATCCAAACGCGTGTCAAATGCGAGAGGAGAAAATTACGTCCAAACGCATGTCAAATGCGAGAGGAGAAAGGTACGTCCAAATGCATGTCAAACGTGAGAGGAGAAAGGGTGCGGTGCGAACACCGGAGGGTGGTATGAATGTTGGGCACTTGTCCCAATGTTCTAACTGAACGAAGAGAGTTCGAGGGAGCAGGAATAAACTTACCTGGAGTTCGTCTGAATGAACCGTACATAAAATATCGTGCCTGCACAAAAGAGAAACTTTGAAAGGTACCAAAATGCATGCTCTATGCAAAAGTGCGACGATGTTAAGGCATACTCAATGCAAACATAAGAAGTGCATATTCTATGCAAGGGTGAGAGGTGCATACACTACGCAAGTGAAACGGTGCATAGCAATGCAAGTGAAAAGTGCATAGTAATGCAAGTGAAAGGTGCATACATATTCTGTGCACAACAACAACGCACTTCCAATGCAACAACAATAGCATGTTTGAAGTAAAATGTCGAATAAGGAAATACATGCCTTAACAAGACCAATTCAAAAGCAACCCCCGATTTACCTCTCAGAGGGATCACAATGTACTTAAAAAGGATACACCTCACTCTTGATGATTGACGATGAGTCGCGCATCAAAGACGTGAATCGAAGCTCCCGCGAGGACGTTTTGAGCCGAAAAGTGAACTTTGCTTGCACTTTCTCGAGAGCTAATGACCCCAAACAGCATAAAAACACACAGGGAGAACCATGAACACCTGTAGGCCACCCCCAGGGACTGTCGTCCACTTTTCAAGGTTGTAGGCCACCCAAGTGGCTGGTCGGCCAGTTTACAAAATTTTGGGGCAGTTTGGTCTTTTGGCCTCGGTTCTATAAGTGTACACCTCCAAGCTTCATTTCATTCATACCTCTAGTGCCAAAATCTCTTGCTCTCCCCCCCTAGACCCTTTTGCTTCCTGGATCTAGGTTTTGCACGCATTTTCCAATGCCCCACGCGAAGTTAATTCGCTAAAATCTTCTGATTTCCTTCACTTTGAACCAAACATAATTTGTTTTCGGAGCTTCTTTCTCCATTTTCACCATTTGAGGTATGTTTCTCTTGAACTTGTCTTGAGTTTGGCAGCCCTTTCCAGGTTTTGACTTTCTTTGACTTTTTCTCTTCTCAAGAGTTGACTTTTGTTGACTTTTGGCAATTTTTGCTCATTTTGCTCATTTTCGCCTACTTTTCAACTTCCTTTCAGATGGCGGACCTTATCCCACACATTGGGGGTTCCCCGATAGCAAAGGATGATCCTGACATCATGCCATTGCCGCCGAGGATTCGGCCTTTCGATCCGGAGAGGTATCGCCCTCAGGAGCACGTACTACCACTGAACACTGTTCGCCAGTTTACAAACTTTGCACGACGCGTACTTGCGGACCTGCTACTACGGGAGCCAGAGTCCCACCTGTCCCATGACGCACCCGGGGTATGCACCGCACTTTTACATTTTCTACAATGTACTTTACACTTCTCGTATAATTTGTACTTTTGCACTGTATTTCATCTACTCATAGTGAACACACTTCGCGCACTGTAGTCTGCTCATACTGAACACAGCTCACACATAATACTCTATTCATTTTGAAACTGAACACAACTCACACATATATACTCTGTTCATTCTGCACACAGCTCATACACAGCATTCTGTTCATTCTGAAACTGAATACCGCTCACACAATATTCTGTTCATTTTGCACACAGCTCATACATAGCATTCTGTTCATTCTGAAATAGGTGATTTCTCGCTTCACTCGAGGGTATGGATCGACTTTTGCGAGAGAGTGGTACGCAGACCTCCCAGACGGCGTCTGACATATTGTTGACGAGGCAGGCTTTGGCCTATTCTGCACAGGGCTCTCGCATCTGACGGCGAGTAGGACCGCTTTGGGCGCATTGGTAGAGAGGTGGTGCGATACCACCAACTCCTTCCACTTTTCTGCCACTGGGGACATGACGATGACCCCATATGATTTCTCTATGCTGACAGGCCTCGATGTGGGAGGTCGGTCGATTCCATATGACCTAGACATGGGAGAGTGGGAGGCAGCCTGGATCTACCTGTTAGGAGCACCCCCACCCATCTTCCGATCCAGCATAGTCAGGTACACATGGTTCTCGGACCACTTCAGAGGGACGGAGCCCGTGACTGTCGAGGACATAGAGCAGTATGCCCGTGGATTCTTGATGTACCTCCTCGGCACCACACTGTTCGCCGACAGGTCGAACACGGTTGAGCTATATCTTCTGAGCGCTCTGGTAGATCTGTCCCAGGTTCGGGATTATGATTGGGGCGGCGCTAGCCTTGCCACCCTCTATTGCTATATGAGCTCGGTCTCCCGCAGGAGCGGGGTGAGAGTAGGCGGCTATTGGAAAGCCTGGGAGGTATGCTTTACTTTTCAGGTTTGCAGTTCCTGCTATGCTTCATGCTTTGCATTTTCTTGCTTACTACATTTCTTGTATTTGCTGCATTCTGCATTGCACACATGTTCTGTTTTCTGTATCATCTGTGTATTCTACATTCTCACTACCATTATCTCATTTTTTCATAGTTATGGATGTACGCCTATTTCCCGGCGTTAGCCCCTGAGCTCGAGGTCGAGACACCTCTCGAGATCCCTTACTCACACCGATATGACGAGAGATGCCTGCCGAGGCCCCGGGAGACCCTACCATATCTCCGACATTACTTCGACATGGTGCGGACGACCAAGGTAATCCAGAACGCTCAGTTCTTTATGCTTTCAGCTTCAATTCATTTTGCATATCTAATGGTAACTAATCAATTCATGCACTTGCTATCCGCAGATCACTTGGCAGCCTTGGATAGCGATGCCAGTGTTCTCTTGGTTCCAGTTTGCTGGGGCATGGGCCGCCTCCCGATATCAGATTCTGATTGAGGGACCAGTTGGTAGAGCCTGGTTTCTCGGAGAGCACTTCATGCGCCAGACACTGGGTGATCCGCTTCAGGCAGTCCCTTCATCGCCTCCGTCAGACATGCGCACCACAGAGAGTCTCTTCCCCCGGGAGGTTAGCGACCTCATGTAGGGTGCTGACGCAGTTCTTTTCCTCGAGGAGGGGGAGTACACGACATACCTCCATACATATCTGATGTCCTCATTGACAGGTGTTCGTGTCCCCATGAGGAGAGCTGTTGACATCCCCTCGTCGAGCAGTGCCCGAGCTGCAGACGTCCCCTCGACGAGCTGGGCCAGAGCATCGAAAGGTAGGGCTAGGGGGATGCCTCCCACTAGGCAGTGCGTTGGATGGCCAAATCCTCTGATAGAGCTGACAGGTTGGCGGTATGGGACACCTTATCAGATTCCACTTGAACCCCCATTGCCAAATCACCGATATGTCAGGGCATCTGACTCAGCACCGGTATGCATTACAACTTTCATTTATCATCTAGATACTTAGACATTCATTCACTCATGGCTTCATCTTGTGTTTGCAGCCCTTCGTAGGATACGTCGAGGGGTTTCTCGAGGCGATGGCCTCACTTGAGGGTATGGTCTTGCGGAGGGAAACGATGCTACACTCCCACGGCATTCCGGTACTTTTTAGTTTCCTTGCATTTATCATGCTTCTGGTGACATAGCAAAATTGAACACTTCATTGCACTGCTTCACTGCATGTATAGATCACATCTGACACGACATACTGCATGCACACATTGTATCTGACTTCTGTACATACTCTGCATACCGCACTTGTACTTGATACTTGCTGATAAATTCAAACTATCTTTTCAGGTCACACCCTTGCAGACAGGACCCTCTGAGCCTTCTCGAGCAGCAGAGAGAAAGAGTGGTTCTAGCACGCAACCGAGGGAGACGTCGGGCATCTGTCAGACGTGATGACGAGTCTAGTGGGGAGGAGGAGTTAGCGGGTTTTCAGTCAGAGACATCCGAGGGCGGTGATGATGACGCGGGGGGCTTCGAGGATGGCAGCTCTGGTTCAGATAGC
Source organism: Camellia japonica (assembly GCA_030407325.1). Taxonomy (NCBI): domain Eukaryota; kingdom Viridiplantae; phylum Streptophyta; class Magnoliopsida; order Ericales; family Theaceae; genus Camellia; species Camellia japonica. The sequence continues at coordinate 99,855,576 of JAPPVO010000013.1, read as the reverse complement.
GGTGCTGACAGCGATGGTACAGAGTTTGTTGAGGTGAGGAAGAGGATGAAGAGGGCCTCTCGATCCTGAGCTAGATAGCACCGATTCAGATGCCTTGCTTTTTGCTTTATTTCTTTTTTTGCTAGTAGTATTGGCACATTATACAGCCTTAGGCAGTTTTACTTTCTTTAAAACTTGTACCTTTTGTAAAGAGAAACCATGATGGAATGAAAGCAACTTTTTTTTGTTCAAAAAGTGTTGCATTTGTATTCTAAGCATTGCATCGCACTATCTTGTATAAAAAACGGGATTGATAAATATTGAACATTCGTGTATTGCCAAGTCAGGTAGTGAACCAACACAACAAACAACATAACACAACTTAAAGAACAATTCGATAAATGAATTACAACAACTCGATAAACAAATCGCAACAACTCGATAATCAAAGAGCGACAACTCGATAAACAAAACTAAACAACTCGATAAATGAAGCAAATTCAACAAAACGAGTAAAACCAAAGAACATAACGCATCTGAAACAGAACAAGACACAAATTCCAGCACTTCGACCACTTCAAGAGGACCAGAGGCTACTTGCTGGAGAGAAAGAGTGGCTGTCGGCCACCTATAGTGGCTGTAGGCCACTTAAAAGATGTGTCGGCCACTTTAACTGGTCGGTCGGTCAGTGAGGCTGGGAACCACCAGATTTTTGCCACTTGTCCTCCACTCACCCCTTATCCTTTATAAAGGTTCCAGCTTCGTGGTTCTCTCATTCTAACTCAGTTTTTGCCCCAAATAGAAGAATTTCTTATCCAAAACCTCATGAATTGGATTACAAACTTGGATGGCTCGGAAAAATTGAATTTTCGGGGTTTTGGAATAAATGCACTATTCACGTTGAGCCGCACCCCGCTGCGTTTTCCGTTCCTTCATGCCGCGACTATGTGTTGGAATTCGGTGACTCATGTGTTTAGCTTTGGTGAATAGGAGATGTGTCCTACTTTCGAAGATTTCCAAGCTTTGATGTAATCTCAGTGCGATGAAGAGATCTTGCCCCAATTTTGCTTCGGCCACATCCTAGCCTTAGGACGGATGTGCGGGCTCACTTTGCATGACGCTCGGTCTTTGATTCGCGACAGAGAATTGGACATCCCCAGCTTGATTCATCGATTTTTTGATGTCGGTGACCGTGGCGATCATCACTGGCAGGGTTTTCAGCGACATGCGCTTTGCTTGTGCATGTTGTCTCATTTCAGGGTCTAGCGTCCGTTTGATTGAGGTTGCCCTAGGCTTGAAAGAGGGCAAGAGCTGCATTGCCATGACACTAGCAGAGACACTGATGGGTTTGGATGCCTTCCATCGCCGGGAGACGACTAGATTCGCGGGGAGTTCATTACTGCTGCAGGTAATGTTTCCCTCCCTATCTCGCATATATTTCTCACATCACTCGGCCCTTAGGCTCTATTTTTCTCTCAAAAACCCTTGCTCACTTTAATCTTCTCGTACATCTCTCTTCTCGTACATCTCTCTATTCTTTATTCTCTCTTATTTTTCATCCCTCCCCAGATATGGTTGATGGACAAGTTGAGAGTGGTGGACTCATGCCCAGCATATTCAGCCCACGGCTATTTCTTCCGGCAACGTCTAGTTGATGCCCCAGATGAGGGATGGTGGTGTGAATGGATGTGCAGTCTGTCTGCTGTCAACATTGCTTAGCACTGCCCCTAGCTCAATCTGCCGGCGATGAGTTACAGCATGTCTCGCCAGCCGGGCATTCAGCTGATTGGCCTAACACACTGTGTCTTTTACTTCCCATTTCGACTCTGGCGCCAATTTGGGCATGATCAGACTTGCCCGGAAGAAGGGATAGAGTACCCTACTGCATTTCCAGTTCGAGACGCACAGCTAGCTCGGTATGCCACAACATGGAGGACGAGAGAGCTTCTGGCCCCCGCTCCTACTTTCAGTTACACCCTTTCTGATGAGTGCATAGCTTGGCTTAATGAAGAGGCGCAGGCTGGGCCTACTTTGGTATCAGAGGCTTCACAAGCTCGGGAGGGAGCGCAGGAACACCTGACTTGATTATGCCCCAAGTTTATTTGCTTTAATCAGTACTTTCAAGTTTTCTTTATGAATGTAATAAAAAAACAACTTCAATTTGTATTCAAGAGTAGGAGAACTCTGTGCTGAAATCAATGAAATTGAAGGTTGTGGATACTGAAAATTTTCCGTTTTGGTCCAAAAATGGTCTAAGTCATAAAAAGATTAATTTGAGCAAAATCAACTTTTATTAAAACTTTTCAAAACCATTTTCGATATGGATCACAACTGGACACACCCGAGATCTATCCTTGAGATGTAAAACCCCGGATCCCAAACAACTGGAAAGTTGCCCCTAGCCTGAATAGCACTGCACTGGAGATCACAACCGAGCTCTTGAATGTAGAAAAGACAAAGATGACTAACATGATCACATGGACGAAGTTGATCTGGAAGTGTTTGTGGTTGGACTTCAGAATGAAGTTGCCTACGTATCCCAAAGATGGGAATCAAGCCTTACGTAGTTCGGTTCAGGTTCACTCATGTATTAACACTCTCCTTTTGCACTCTAACTTTTGTCAAGGCCGCCCTTTTAGGGTTTTCAACCTTGCGAGCTCAGTTTTTATTATTTTGAATTTTCTGTGCTCTAACTTTTGCCTAGGTCGCCTTTTTGGTTTTCGGCCTAGCAAGCCACTCATGGATAGTATTTCTTCAACTTGTCCATGTTGATCAGTTGGGAGAACTCAAGGCCATCTAAATCCATCAGAATGACAGCTCCACCCGACCAGATAGACTTGATGATGTAAGGGCCAGTCCAATTGGGTCTGAACTTGCCCCTAGGGTCGTGGATGGGAGCTCGGTTGTCTTTGAGCACTAGATCCCCCTCTTTCAAATTCCTGGACGTAACCTTCTTGTTGAAAGCCCTGGCAATTCTTCCTTGATAACCTTGGACGTGATACAGTGCTTTCAGCCTTCTTTCATCAAAGAGCATGAGTTCTTCGAACCTGCTTTGCTGCCAATCTGCCTTAGCTATCTGGCACTCAGCCATAACCCGCAATGACGGAACCTCAACTTCGATAGGCAGAACAGCCTCTATTCTATAGACCAAGGAATACGAAGTTGCCCCAGTAGAAGTTCGAATTGAAGTCCGGTAGCCCCAAAGAGCAAATGATAGCTTATCTGGCCAGTCCCTGTAGGTTTCCACCATCTTCTGTAGAATATGCTTGATGTTCTTGTTGGCGGCCTCAACAGCTCCGTTGGTTTGCGGCTGATATGTACATGACTTATGAAAAGCCACGTTGTATTTCTCCAACAAGTCGATCACCTCCTTCTTGAAGTGGGAACCATTATCCGAAATAATCTCATTCGGGACCCCATAGCAACAGATGATGTTGTTCCTGATCAACATAGCGACATGCGATGCCTTCAGTACTGCATAGGATCGAGCCTCAACCCACTTCGTGAAATAGTCTATCGCTACCAGAATATACTCATACCCGTTGGACCCCTTCGGAGTGACTGCTCCAATCACATCAATCCCCCAGACTGAAAACGGCCATGGCAAAGTCATGTTGTACAGCTTCGACGGCGGAATGTTCATGCGATTTGCATGGATCTGGCATTTGTGGCATCGTCGAACAAAACTGATACAATCCTTCTCCATGGTTGACCAGTTGTAACCCTGTCTGAGAATCTTCCGAGCTAACATCACCCCGCTTATGTGCGCTCCGCACTCTCCTCCATGGATGGCCTCCATCAGGCACTTGGACTCTTCAGCATCAATGCACAGTTTATGCATCGCAGATGACCCCGTTTATATAGTTTACCCCCGCAGACGATGAACTGTGCAGCTATTTTTCGAATTGCCTCTTGTCTTTGGCATTTGCCCCTGGTGGATACACCTCCTTTTCTAAGAAGTTCCAGATGTCGTAATACTAGGGGTTTTGATCTTGTATCTCATCTATGGTAGCAATCAGCTCGTATGCCGACACGAATTTCTGTTCAATGATGATTGGACGTATCTGGACTCCAAAAAGGATGTCTATCATAGAAGATAGAGTTGCTAATGAATCGGCGAACCTGTTGTTCTCTCTTAACAGATGGGCAAAATTCAGTTTCTCAAACCAAGGAATCAGAACATCTAAGGTCTGGTGATAAATTCGTATCTTTTCTTCTTTAACTTTCCAATCTCCTTTAGCTTGAGATACAACAAGGTTCGAGTCCCCAATGACATCCAACCGTTTTGCTCCTAGTTCCAAGGCGGCTTCTAGTCCAGCAATACATGCCTCATACTCTGCCTCATTGTTCGACACTTTGAACTGGAGTTTAAAGGCTAAAGGTATATGGGAATTGTCGGGTGCTATCAGCAGCACCCCTATCCCGTACCCGTACTGGTTTGACGCCCCGTCAAAGTACATAGTCTAGGTTTCTTCTTCAACATACATAATGGCCTCGTCTGGGAACATATATTCAACTGCTTCATCTCCTTTCACTGGGTGGTCGGCTAGGAACTCTACTACTGCTCTCACTTTCACTGACTTACGCGTCATGTACTTCAGATCAAATTCAAAAAGCAGAAGCAACCAACGGGCTAGCCTACCCATAAGTGTTGGTTTCTCGAAGAGATATTTGATGGGATGTAATCTCGAAACCAGTATTACAAAGTGAGCTAACAGGTAGTGCCTCAGCTTCCTGGTAGCCCATACCAAGGCCAGGCAAGCCTTCTCCAGCGGAGTGTAGCGGGTCTCGTAATCCAACATTTTCTTGCTCAGGTAGTAGATAGCCTTCTCCACCTTATCATCAGATTCCTACACAAGCATGTAACCCATCATCATTTTGATCACTGATAGGTACAGAATCAACGGTTTTCCCGGCTTTGGCGGCGACAACACAGGTGGGTTCTGTAAGTATTGCTTGATCTGCTCGAAAGCAATTTGGCATCGGTCATCCCATTGGATCTTCTTTCCTTTCTTCAGGAGACCAAACAGTGGTTCACAAGTTAAGGTTAATTTTGTAATAAACCGTCTTATGAATTGCACTTTACCTAGAAAGCCTCGCACCTCCTTTTCAGTCCTTGGTGGTGGCATTTCTAAGATGGCCTTGATTTTGGAAGGATCGACCTCGATACCTTTCTGTGTGATCAAGAACCCCAGCATTTTCCCTACTGTAACACCAAAAGTGCATTTCTGAGGATTCAGCCGCAATCGATACTCTCTCATCCGTTGGAAAAATTTCTGCAAGGCGGTGTAGCGACCCTCTCTTTCCTTGGACTTGACAATCATGTCGTCCACGTACACCTCAACCTCTTTATGGATCATATCGTGTTGGATCATGGTCGCAGCCCGTTGATACATAGCCCCTGCATTCTTTAAACCGAACGACATCACCCTATAACAATAAGTTCCCCGCGGGGTAGTGAAAACTATTTTCTCCCTGTCTTCAGGTGCCATCAAAATCTGATTGTAGCCTAAAAGCCCATCCATGAATGAGAGCAGCGCATGCCCAGCAGTGAAGTCCACTAATTTGTCGATATGCGGCAGAGGAAAGTCGTCCTTCAGACTGGCTTTGTTCAAATCCCTAAAGTCCACACATACCCGAATTCTGCTGTCTTTCTTCGGCACCGAAACTATATTGGCCAACCAAGTTGGATACTCAGATACCAACAGGAACCCTGAGTCGATCTGCTTGGTGACCTGTTCTTTGATTTTCAGAACTCAGTCCAGGCGGATCCTTCGGAGCTTCTGCTTAACAGGTCGAGCCTCTAGGTCAAGAGGGATCCGGTGCTGTACAATCTCAGGATCGATTCCAGGCATGTTTTCATAGGACCACACGAAAACATCTTTGAAATCTTTTAATAAAGCAACTAAGCGCTCCCGTTCCTCCGAAGACAACGTGGACCCGATCTGGACCAGCCGCGGGTCCTTCTCAGTACCAACATTAATTGAGGTGATTTCATCAACCAAAGGTTTTACAATCCTCTCCTGCTCTTGATCAATCAAACGTTTCAAAATCGGAGGAATTTCTTCCTTATCGTTTTCATCAAAATTTTGAAAGTCTTGATTAATGCAATAAACTAAAGGCACAAAAAAGTACTCAGAAGCCACAGCTGTACAATTCTCATTAACAACATCCAGTCTGTCTGATCCTTCGGTTACAATAGACTCAAAGGAAAAAGAAAAAGACAACCTGGACAGGACAGTGGCATCTGAGTTATCACCCCCTGGAATATCAGACTCAGACTCAGAAGAGCTGGAATCTGATTCCGACTCCACAAACTCTGTGGAATTAGATTCCTGCTCACTACCTGACTCGGTGCTGCTAGATAAAAAGCCCTCCTCGTATTGCCAGACAATGGAGGGTGCGATGGATGCATCGAGAATGCCAGAAGATGGGCCCACAGCCACTTCATCCCCGTTCATGGAAATTGAGAAGTTACCCCCCAAGCACTCCGGTACAATCTGAGGATCTAAGAGGAGACAAGCCAGCGCTAACCCCATCTCAATTTATATGCTCTCGGATTCCTCCTCCTTGCACTGCTCAGCCTCAGCTGGTGGGTCTGTCTGCTCTTCGACAACTTCATCCCCGGACAACTGAAGGTCAAAAAAGATCTCAAAGCCGGGAAAACGCCGCTTCTCTGAATTCAACCAGGGATCCGGAAAGCCGCAAAACAAGAAGTCTTCCCCCTCCCGGACAAAGCGTCCGTTTAGGGTCCCTTAGATAGGTCTGTGTACCAACTCATAATGTTTCCCAGCTTGCTTCATTTTTGCTCTTCCGGCCATCTCCCTTCCTTTCCTTGCCCAATCCTCTTGGTAGGCAGATAACCTAAACCAAAGGTATATAGGTTATGCGGCAATTCGGCCAATGTTGCGACGCCCTTCTGGCCACTTCGTCCTAATCCCATCTTGCGTATGTGTTGAAGCTTGTTCATAAGGTAAATAGATTGTGCGCTGACGTATAGCCCCTTATCAACAGCTAGCATATCTTGTACAACCCGAGCCTCAGCCAAGGTGAATCCCGACAAAAATACATCCTCCACGCCATGCTCAATCTCCAGAACTGGTGTAGAAACCTCTGGCGGCGGATGTATTGAAGAATTCCCAAAAACGATTGCCACCCCCTTCTCATGGGGGTATTTCAGCATCTGGTGTAAGGTGGAAGAGACGGCTTTCACCTGGTGCAGCCACGGTCGCCCAAGGAGTAGATTAAAGGTGGCTGGAACGTCCAAGACATGAAACTCAATGTCATGCTGCCCTGGGCCAACCTGAGTCCTAATCTATACAGTCCTCATCACCTCTCGGCTGGTATTATCATAAGCCCGTATCACCTGGGCTGTAGGCACGAACTCTGTGGGCTTCAACCCGATAGCATGTGCCGTTCTCGACGGACATACATTGATTGCGGACCCCGTGTCGACCAGGACCACCGGTATCCATTTCTCTCTACACTCAACAGAGATATAGAGTGGCTTGTTATGATTAGAGCCCTCAGGCGGTAGCTCTTTGTTGGTGAATGTCAAAGTTGGCGAAGCTCCGCCCGGAAACACTAATCCCACTAACTGCTCAGGAGTTGTATCGAATGAAAGCTTGGCTCTATCCATGGCTGTAAGGACGGCTTGTCTGTGAAGCCTCGAGGCCATAAGCAGTCCCCAGATGGAGATGTTCGCTTGAATCTTCTTAAGTTTTTTCAATATAGCCTCTTCCTCTAGCAGTTTTTCTTTCTGCTTCTCTGCTTCTTCGTCTTTCCCGGACGCCTCTGGCTGGTCTAAGTGTAGGGGCTTGAAGTACCGCCCACTTCGAGTCATATGGTCGACCTCCTCAATATACCAGGTGTCATCCGGTTGGTTCTGTCCCCAGTCCTCGTCAGTGTGGACAAGACGTAAGTCGTCGTCTTCCCACCACATGCCATCGGCAATCGATAGACAGCTGTCCAGCTCCGTTGTAACTATTTTTGTGTTCATAGCACATTCCATTCCCGCAAGGGCCTTGGCTTTTCTAGCCCTCTCAAGATCCTTGATCTTTTCTTGCTCAAACCGCTTCAGTGCGGCTTCCTGCTCTGTGTCTGCTGTACATAAACTACTCGATTTCCGAGTAAAATTCTTCACACCGGTACTCTCCGGCGATGCTTCCTGATTCTTGGCCATTCCGGCCACTGCTAATGTTCCCGTTTCTGACGGTCCCTGTTCTGGCTGAGATTCTTCAACAACATCTGGCTGGTCACTGAGCCACCCCGTATTCTCTGCCGATCCATCCAAGTCGAACCAGTTGATGTTCACATCCCCTAAGTCCTGCTCTTCAAAGAACTGCAGATTTGCAATGTCCTCCTCCAGTTCTGCTAGGTCATCTAACCCCTGACTTGGTCCATCCTCCCGAACCACACTAATTTCTGCCCTAGTTGGCAACTCTACCCTCGGCTTGACCTGATCTGTTGATACGATATAACCACTTGGGTTGTACGCTTCCTCATCAAAGCTCCCAGACCCCTCAGGCTCTGAGTCATCATTCCCATCTTCCTCCAAAGTCAACCCAGTTTTGTCTTTGACAGTCACCACCACCGGTTCAGGCTGGGTTTGGGAGGTGCTCAACATGCATAAGTCCGTGCTGTCTGGGATGAACACCTCAGGCTTGGGTAGGTGAGAGGGTGTGATGTATATGCTCGGGTCATATGGAATGGCCGCGATTTGGATCAGGTTGATATGCTTGGGTGGTGGAGCTTGGTTATGTAGTGGGAGTGGGTTAGTGGTGACATTTTGTTTGTTAGGAGGCGTAATCACCTTGTTATCAATAAGATCTTGGATCTCATGACGCAGTCTGTAGTAGGAGTCAGTGTCATGACCGTGTTGTTGGTGAAAGGCGCAATATTTGGCCGGGTTATGAGAAGAAGGAAGTTTGTCTGGTAATGGTCGCGGCTCTAGGGGCTTCAAATGCCCTTTCCTGATTAGAACCCCCAGGGCTTTGGACAGAGGCATGTACAGTGGAGTAAAAGTCCTCTGGCCTCGGGGTGGATATTTGGTTGTTTGTGAGCTGGTTCTGGACACACCAGTGAAGAGTGTAGCTGTTTTGGGCGTGGTGGTGACCATGCCGACGTTAGAGGTTCTAGCAGCTGCACTACTACTGGTAGCTGCATTCGAACCACGGACGAATGCCCTCTTGGATTGTTCCTTCTCTTGGTCAATCAGACCTTGCTTCATAGCATCCTCAATCTGTACCCCAATCTCGTGTAAGTCTGCAAAGGTGGGGAGGGGTAAGACGATCATTTTCTACATCAGCTTTGGTTGGAGGTTGCGCACAACCATCCTTATCTGATCGTTCTCGAGTGGCCGAGTTGTCATCATGGTGGCCTTAGCCCTCTATCGAGTGACAAAATCAGAAAAGCATTCCTTCGGCTCTTGCCTGGTCGCTTCAAGATCACGGGTCATGACCTTAATCTGGGTGTTATACGAGTATTGCGTGACGAAGGCCTCGACCATCTCCTCCCAACTTCTCTTCACTGAGTCCTCCAGTTTGGCGTACCAAATGGCCGCAATACCCGACAGGGTCCAACCGAAGAGTGAAAGTTTCTGGAGTCTCGTCAAGCCCATCGGGCGTAAAATGTCAGAGAACAGCCTCAGATGAACCATAGGATCACCTGAACCATCAAAACGATCAATGTGAGGCATCTTGAACCTGTCCGGCAAGGTCACCGCCGAATCAGTGTATCCATATTCTATGTCCGGGATCGAGTTGACTCCCTCGGCTCGCTTAAATAGCTTCTCGAGCTTACTGAATTTCAGTGCGGTTGGATCCACTTCGAATTCGAACGGTGTGTCCACAGGATGAGCCGGTGCTTTAGATATCTGAGGCCGGACTGGCAGTGGGATTGGCCCTGTCGGAACGTCCGTATTTTCCTAGACGTGAGCCGCCTCCCCGGGTGTTGGAACCATAGGTGGGGGTGGAGGTGGATGCGAAGCAAACGCTCCGGCTTGTTGGGGTTGCTACTACTGCTGCTGAAGTCTGGCAATTAGTTCTGCCTGTTGAGCCACAACCTCTGCCTGGCGGGCAACATCCCGCTACATGGCCTACATGGTCTCTTGGAGTTGACGCATCATGTCCTCCATACCAGCTATAAGGTGCTAATCTGACTGAACAGGTGTATCTCTCTCTATGGTAGAAACAGAAATCTGATCCCTACTGTGCACAGGTGGGGTAGACAAAGACCTCTGAACTGACTGCTGTACTGATACTCTCTGCCTAACTGCCCCCGTCTTGTAACGGGAGATAATGAAAAGAACACTGCTTGTCCGTCAACTAGATCCTCAGATCGGTGAAGCCTTCTACCTTTAATCCAGAGTGCTTTGGTATAGCAATCCTGGTTTTCCTCTCATGTTTACTATATTCCGGACTTGGTTCCGTTGATAGTTGTTGTTGTCTGTATTTCATTTTCATCCTTTACTCTTGGTGTTTGAGTTTTAGGTTGTGCTAGGCAAGTTTGAAACAGGTTGGTTGAGCTTTGGTCCCCATTCTTGTTGCCCAGGTTTTTGGTGATCCGCTCGAGCGGGTCTTCTTGCGCTCGAGCGGAGTTTGCATCCTTTCAGCATTTTTGTGCGTCTGCAAAAATACTGCAGGTGTGTTTTTGACGCTCGCGCGGAGTTCTTTACACTCGAGCGAGTCGCGCTCGAGCGGTGTGTTCAAAGTCTGTAAAAATACTGGAGGAGTGTAATCTACGCTCAAGCGGGTTTTCCTTTTCGCTCGAGCGGGTGGAATTTGCAGTTGTGTCTCGGCGCTCGAGCGGGTATTCTTGCGCTCGAGCGGGTCCAGCTTTTGTGTTTGACGCTCGAGCATCCTATTCTCTGCTCGAGCGGGTCATACGTATATCAGATCTGGACTGCGTTATTTCAGATCACTTTTCACACTCTCTTTCTCTCTCTTACTTTTCAAAAACCTATTTTGAGAGCTTCTCTCACTACATTTCACCTTCTCTCTAAGGTTTGATCTAGTTTGAGTGATCTTCCACCCTAGTGTCTTTGTAAAAGCGTGGAGCTTTGCTTGATCTTTATTTGGATCCGAAAATCATTGAGTTTGGAGCACATTCGAGTTTCTCATCTTCGCCATTGGGTCTCATCTCTTGAGGTAGGGGTAACTACTCATTTTTATGATCTTTAACATAAACTATTAGTCATTTTGATTTAATGTTGAAGTTGGGAAATTTTGGGTCTTAGGGTTTCAAAATGTATAAAGAGGGGTTTTGTTCTTTGGGCCAATACATGTGTATTTTGGGTCTAAAAAGGGGTTATTGTTGTTTATTGTCGACATTTGAGTCTTTGGGGCAATGTTGAGGAAATTGGGGGAAAAGCCCTAATTTGTTAATATAAATTAATTTGTATAATTAATTTGGGAAAGTTATGGAAATGTGAAATTAAGTTGGGAATAATGAAATTGAGAAGTTATGAGAACGAATGGTGGAGTTGGATTGATAATCACTCACCCTTGAAAATATTGATAATTTATCTGTTGATGCATTTATTATCTGTTTAGAAATAATTGCTTTGGGCTATCGGTGGAGGATAGTCTTGATTGTTGTAGACATTGTGTCATGACCCGAACCCGCCCCCGTGGGTTAAGGACATAACCGGCCAGTAATCATGAGATTACCCACAGCCTCAAACCAAACCAAACGTACTTTAACAGAGTTAATAGGGGCCAAACGGAAGCAATTCAAAACTTTGTCCATAGAGCTGTGCTTACGTGGCACATCAAAACACACCATACATATATATATTAATAACTCACAACTGAAATACAGTGCTATAAAATTCTGTTCAGACAGGATTATCCAAAACTAAGTCAACCCATGGAACTATATACAGACATATACAAAACTTCGCCAACATGACAAAATATAAATGCATAACAAAGGGGCAAAGATGGGTCTCGTGCGTGAGACACGAGGGCTGACTTTCCAAAACCTATGTTGATCCACTAAGGCTTTACTGGGGCTGGGTCTGGACCTCTCTTGGCTCACCTATAAACACATGAATGAGCGTGAGCGAAAGCCTAGTGAATAATATCAAGTAAGGGAAATGCATTGAAACATTATACAACAGACGGCCTTGGGCCCAATTCATTCATGTCAACTGGCCTTTGGCCTTTTCAAACTCTCATATCAGACTGGCTCTTAGGCCTTTCGAACTTTTCAGATCAAACTGGCTCATAGGCCTTTCAAACTTTCATATCAAACTAGCACATAGGCCTTTCAGACGTTCAGATCAAACTGGCTCATAGGCCTTTCAGACTTCCATATCAAACTGGCACATGGGCCTTTCAGATGTTCAGATCAAACTGGCTCATAGGCCTTTCAGACTTTCATATCAAACTGGCGCATAGGCCTTTCAGACTTTCATATCAAACTATGTCCACCATTCAAATTAATGAACTTTACAAAACTTACATAGAAGTAGCAATTGGACAATAACATATGTCAGATATTACTCACAGTGATCAGCTTGTGGATTTGCCCTGGAGCTTGACCCTACACATCACATAACACATATGGGTCACAATTAATTTAATCTGTTCTTTAATTCACATTTTCCTCTTTAGGCTTCATTCTTATCTCTTTAATTCAATTACAATGCTTAATGCATGTCTAAGAGTGTTTGCAAGTGAAAGAGAACGGAAAACGAAACACAGAGTGCGAAACACAAATTTTGGGAAACAGGGTCCCCGCTCGAGCGTGGACTTCCCTGCTCGAGCGGACCCTTAAGGCCTGCAAAAGTACTGGTTGCATGAAAAATACGCTCGAGCGTGAAACAGGGCGCTCGAGCAGAAGGCCTGTCTACAAAGTTCCCCCGCTCGAGCGTGAAATAACCGACTCGAGCGGACACCAAGTCTGCAAAAAGTACTGGGAGCACGTATTTCCCACTCGAGCGGCCATTACCCCGCTCGAGCGGACGTCAAAATTCTGGGTTTCCCAGATTGTGTTCTTGAGCTCTAATTCCACTCTCAACCAACATTTCATGCATCTTATAGCTCCAATTCCACACATACTTGTACGAACATGGTATAAACACCAAAACACATCATCATGGAGCTCAATCTCAAAGATTTAACACATGCATGGCTAAAATTGACACCAAACTAAATTCTAACATACACAATCATGCATTCAAAGTTCTTATCTTTATAGATTGTACATGCATGTGATGTCTAGCTCTCATTCTCAACTTCGATGATACCAATGGTGATTATACATGAGCTTCAACTACAAATTTACATGGATCATGCAATTCAAGTTCAATTATGCAAATTCCAAACAATTACATACATGCATGCATATATGGACTTCCAATTCAACAAAACAAATTCAAAACATGCTCTTGACCATTAATTAACTTTGAACACACGAGATTACACCTTAAAATCATGAATTCAAGAATCAATTGCTTACCTAGAAGCCCAATCTATGGTTAATCCTTGAACTAGACTTCAAATGTCCAAGCTTGAGTCAAAATTACACAATTCTCTCCCTCTCTCTCTAATAGCCGGCCCTCTCTCTTTTTAGAGTTCTTTTCATCAGCCAAATGAAGCTAAAGGAGAGGAAATGAGGGTGTAGTGCTCAAATACAACAAATCCCACTAGCCACAATTAATAATTTTAAACAATTTGAGCACAATGCCATCAAATAAATCAATTTAATCTGGCCCGAATCAATTTTCAATTAAATTTTACCGTAGGCTCTAAAATTTATGCCAATCACAAAGGCGTAATCAATTTCGGGTTCTGTGGCCGATAAGGCCTCCAATTTAATTTCCAAAGCAGATAATCTACTAGATATTCCTACGGTAAACAGATAGAAATTCAAAGCCACATATTTTCGCACAATGGCACATAAAATCATATTAAACACATAATCATGCTCAAATTAAGGACCAATTAGGATACTACGGAACAAGGGTATCAAGTCTTCCCCCCTTTAGGAAGTTTGGTCCTCCAAACTTAATTTTTTACCTTCATCGGGGAACAAATGTGGGTAGCGTAGTCGCATTTCATCCTCTTTTTCCCACGTGGCATCCGCCCTGTAGTGTTCTTTCCATTCAACTTTCACCATTGGGATGGACTTGTTTCTCAGTTGCTTCCCTTGCCAGTCAACAATTCGTTCCGGCCACTCAGCGTACTCCATATTTTCATCTAAAGCTACCCGGTGATAATCAATCACATGAAAGGGGTCTCGGAGATAACCTGTTAACATCGACACATGAAACACATTGTGGATTTGTTCAAATCCGGGTGGCAAAGCAACTCTGTAAGCAACTGGACCAAGCTTTTCCAGAATCTGAAACGACCCAATGTAACGGGGCGACAACTTGCCCTTCTTTCCAAACCTGACTTGGCCTTTCATTGGAGACACACGAATAAACACATGGTCACCGACCTCATACTCAAGAGGTCTTCTTCGAACATCTGCATAGTTCTTTTGTCGGTCCTGAGCTGTTTTGAGCCTTTGACGAATAGTCTTGATTTTCTCAGAGGTGTCTTGCACAATTTCAGGTCCAAGCAAAGCTCTATCCCCGATCTCTGTCCAACAAATAGGTGATCTACACCTCCTACCATACAAAGCCTCGTATGGTGCCCTACCGATGCTGGAGTGGAAGCTGTTATTATAAGCAAATTCTGCAAGTGGCAAATAGTCTTCCCAGCTCCCCTGAAAATCTAAGGCACACATTCTCAACATATCCTCCAAAGTCTGTATGGTCCGTTCTGATTGCCCATCTGTCTGTGGGTGGAATGCAGTACTGAACCTTAGTTCTATTCCCATAGCTTCCTGCAAACTCTTCCACAATCTAGACACAAATTTCGGATCTCTATCCGAAACAATAGATACCGGAACTTCGTGTAAACGGACAATCTCATCAACATAGAAGGTAGCCAATCTGTAAGCAGTAAATGTAGTTTTGACAGGCAGAAAATGTGCAGATTTAGTCAGTCTATCAACTACAACCCAAACAGAATCCATACCTCGAGAAGTTTGAGGTAGGCCCACCACGAAATCCATAGTCACATGTTCCCACTTCCATTTAGGAATCGAGAGAGGTTGAAGTAGACCGCCTGGTTTCTGGTGTTCAGCCTTAACTTTTTGACACTGAAGACACTTGGACACATATTCTGCAATCTCTTTCTTCATTTTAGGCCACCAATAAGTTTGTTTCAAATCCCGATAGATTTTGTTGTTACCCGGATGCATAGCAAATGCGGATCTGTGGACTTCATCTAAAACCCTCTTCTTTAGTTTCGGAATGTCTGGGACACACATTCTGTTTCGAAATCTCAACACTTCATTCTCAATGCTAAACTCTGTTTCAAACTTGTCTCAAATTCAACAATCACTTTCTTGAGGAATTCATCCTTATTCTGTTTCTGTTTGATTTCTTCAACAATCGTTGGCTCAGCTGTAATAGCGGCTATCAATCCGCCTTGTTCACACATTACCACTTCAATTTCAGATTTCTCAAAATCTTGCAAAATCTCTCTCTATTCAATAAGCAAACAAGCCATACTCCCTGTTGATTTTTTGCTCAAGGCATCAGCAACTGTATTAGCTTTCTCGGGGTGATACTGAATCTCAAGATCATAGTCTTTTATCAGCTCAAGCCATCTCCTCTGTCGCATATTCAGCTCTTTCTGTGTAAAAAAGTATTTCAGGCTCTTGTGATCTGTGTAGACTTCACACTTTGCCCCATACAAATAATGCCGCCAAATTTTCAAAGCAAAAACAACTGCGGCCAATTCTAAGTCATGTGTTGGCTAGTTTTTCTCGTGCAGTCTCAACTGTCGGGAGGCGTAAGCAATAACCTTTCCGTTCTGCATTAACACACAACCCAAACCTTTATAAGATGCATCACTGAAAATCACAAAATTTTCCGTACCTGAAGGTAATGTCAAAATTGGTACGGTGGTCAATCTTGTTTTCAATTCATGAAAGGCTGATTCTCTTTCATCGTTCCATTCAAAAGGTTGCCCCTTGCGTGTCAGTTGGGTAAGAGGCACAACTATTTTTGAAAAATCCTTCACAAACCTCCTGTAGTACCCAGCTAAACCCATAAAACTGCGAACTTCTGTTACATTGGTCGGCGTAGGCCAATTCACGATTGCCTCTATTTTCTGTGGGTCCACTGAAATCCCTTCCCTGTTGATCACACGCCCTAAGAAAACAACTTCATCCAACCAAAACTCACATTTCTTAAGTTTAGCAAACAATTTCCTTTCTCTAAGTATTTTTAGGACAGTTCTCAAATGTTGTTCATGTTCAAGCCTATCTTTAGAGTATATCAAAATGTCATCGATAAAAACCACAACAAATTCATCAAGGTAGGTTTTAAAAATTCGGTTCGTCAAATCCATAAATGCTGCCGGAGCATTAGTTACTCCAAATGGCATAACAAGGAACTCAAAATGTCCATATCTCGTTCTGAATGCGGTTTTCTCAACATCTTCTGCCTTAACTTTCAATTGATGATACCCAGATCTCAAATCAATTTTAGAAAACACCTGTGATCCCTGCAACTGGTCAAATAAGTCATCAATATGGGGTAGGGGATATTTGTTCTTTATTGTTACCTTGTTCAATTCCCGATAATCGATGCACAAACGCAAAGTTTCATCCTTCTTTTTCACAAACAATACTGGTGCACCCCAAGGCGAGGTGCTAGGCCAGATAAATCCCTTGTCAAGCAAGTCTTGCAATTGTTCCTTCAATTCTTTCGTTTCGGTAGTAGCCATTATGTAGGGAGCTTTGGAAATAGGTTGGGTGCCTGGCACAGTCTCAATTGTAAATTCTATCTCCCTGTCTACCAATTCCCCTGGCAATTCACTTGGAAACACATCTGGAAATTCTTTAACAATAGGAATATCATTCAATTCAACATTCACAGATTGTTCCGATAACACATAACACAGATAACCCTAGCACCCCTTCCTGATCAGTTTATATGCTTTCATTGCAGATATCAAATAAGGTGGAGGCACTACCCCATTTCCCACAGACACAATCTCATTCTGTTCTGGTGGTTTAAACACAACCCGTTTTGTCACACAATCAATGGTGGCATAATACTTGGTCAACCAATCCATGCCTAAAATTACAACAAAATGCCTAAAGTTCAAGGGCAACAAATCTACATATAGGATAGTATCCTCAACACGCATATCACAAAATCGGTATATAGATTCACACAATACAGATTCCCCCGATGGAGCAGACACACATAGCAGATATGGCAGTAATTCTAAGGGTCTATTCAGTCTAGATGCAAATGCATATATTACAAATGAATGCGTTGATCCAGAGTCAATTAACACAAAGGCATCCCGATTACATATAGAAATGGTACCTGAGACAACTGCGTTGGCATTCCGTGTATCGCCCGGAACAAGTGCAAAAACTCTTCCTTGCCTTACAGTATCCCCGGTGGTAGCAGGTCTCATAGTATTTCCTGGTTTTGGGGTCGATACAGTGGAACTAGCAGCTACCCACCCACTGTTCTGATTACAATCTCGGGCCATGTGCCCTTGTTTACCACACTTGAAACAGGCCCCTGACACACGATAACAAACTCCACGGTGCCTCTTGCTGCAAATATTGCACATGGGAGATGTGTCTTGGGAAGTATTCAAAGTATTTGAGGAGCCCGTATTCTGCTTTTTCATAAATTTCTTCTTTGAAAAGAAGCCTTGCCTTTTATTACCTTTCCATTCTGTTGTTGGCTTAGTTTGTCTAGCTATGTTGGCTTCTGATATGATGGCCCTGTCTAGCACCCCAATGTAAGTCCCCAGTTTCAGGACATTCACCATTTCTAAAATGTCACTTCGGAGCCCACCTTCAAAGTGCCTTGCCTTCTTATAGTCAGTATCAATTACATGTGGTGCAAACCTGGCCAATTCAGTGAATTTGGCCTCATATTCGGCTACAGTCATACTGTCTTGTTTCAGTTCCATGAATTCTGCCACTTTCCTATCCCAGACACACTGCGGGAAGTACTTGTCATAAAAGATTTCCAAAAATTTTGCCCAATTAGCATCTTTGTAATTCTCACGCATTAACATCCACCATCTTCTTGCTTCGTCTTCTAGCATAAAGGTGGCTAGAAGCACTTTCTGTGTATCCAACATGGAATACCTCAAACAGTTTTTCAATGCCGAGGACCCAAGCTTCAGCTTTAAAAGGCTCCAATCCACCATGAACTGTGGTTGTTTCATTTTCTTGAACTCTTTGGTGAGAGCTATGATTCGGTCATCATTCTGATTATCTGGCACAGGAGGTGCCGGAGGTGGAGGTGGAGGATGTGGCTATTGCCACTGTTGTTGCCATTCCTGTTGTTGCCTCAATGTCTCTGCCATTTCCTGAATCAGTCTTTCCATTCTATCCAGTCTCGTAGTAGAAGATTCCTCTATCTCATCACCTCTTGTTCTCACCATCTGATTAAACTTGCATTATACTTCATACAAAAGATTTACAAGTATGCATATATTAAAGAGCATATATATTCAGATAATTTGAGATGCAGGCAAATCCTAACTTATAATACATAGTTGTTCACATCAAAACATTTAGTCATATACTTGATGCTTCCAAATTCAGACTTATCACACGAATGCATCCTAGATCTTTTCTAGATGCCTATTGCTCTTTTGGACAAGTGTGTGAGTTATTAACTCGTGCTCCGATACCACTCTGTCATGACCCGAACCCGCCCCCGTGGGTTAAGGACATAACCGGCCAGTAATAATGAGATTACGCACGGCCTCAAACCAAACCAAACGTATTTTAACAGAGTTAATGGGGGCCAAACGGAAGCAATTCAAAACTTTGTCCATAGAGCTGTGCTTACGTGGCACATCAAAACAAACCATGCATATATATATATATATATTAATAACTCACAACTGAAATACAGTGCTATAAAATTCTGTTCAGACAGGATCATCCAAAACTAAGTCAACCCATGGAACTATATATAGACATATACCAAAACTTCACCAACATGACAAAATATAAATACATAACAAAGGGGCGAAGATGGGCCTCGTGCGTGAGACACGAGGGCTGACTTTCCAAAACCTATGTTGATCCACTAAGGCTTTACTGGGGCTGGGTCTAGACCTCTCTTGGCTCACCTACAAACATATGAATGAGCGTGAGTGAAAGCCCAGTGAATAATATCAAGTAAGGGAAATGCATTGAAACATTATACAACAGACGGCCTTGGGCCCAATTCATTCATGTCAACTGGCCTTTGGCCTTTTCAAACTCTCATATCAAACTGGCTCTTAGGCCTGTATATCAGACTGGCTCTTAGGCCCTTTGAACTTTTCAAATCAAACTGGCTCATAGGCCTTTCAAACTTTCATATCAAACTAGCACATAGGCCTTTCAGACGTTCAGATCAAACTGGCTCATAGGCCTTTCAGACTTCCATATCAAACTGGCACATAGGCCTTTCAGACGTTCAGATCAAAATGGCTCATAGGCCTTTCAGACTTTTATATCAAACTGTCGCATAGGCCTTTCAGACTTTCAGATCAAACTATGTCCACCATTCAAATTAATGAACTTTACAAAACTTACATAGAAGTAGCAATTGGACAATAACATATGTCAGATATTACTCACAGTGATCGGCTTGTGGATTTGCCCTGGAGCTTGACCCTACACATCACATAACACATATGGGTCACAATTAATTTAATCCGTTCTTTAATTCACATTTTCCTCTTTAGGCTTCATTCTTATCTCTTTAATTCAATTACAATGCTTAATGCATGCCTAAGAGTGTTTGCAAGTAAAAGAGAACGGAAAACGAAACACAGAGTGCGAAAACAAAATTTCGGGAAACAGGGTCCCCGCTCGAATGTGGACTTCCCTGCTCGAGCGGGCCCTTAAGGCCTGCAAAAGTACTGGTTGCATGAAAAATACGCTCGAGTGTGAAACAGGGCGCTCGAGCGGAAGGCCTGTCTACAAAGTTTCCCCGCTTGAGCGTGAAATAACCCGCTCGAGCGGACACCAAGTCTGCAAAAAGTACCCGGAGCACGTATTTCCCGCTCGAGCGGCCATTACCCCGCTCGAGCGGACGTCAAAATTCTGGGTTTCCCAGATTGTGTTCTTGAGCTCTAATTCCACTCTCAACCAACATTTCATGCATCTTATAGCTCCAATTCCACACATACTTGTACTAACATGGTATAAACACCAAAACACATCATCATGGAGCTCAATCTCAAAGATTTAACACATGCATGGCTCAAATTGACACCAAACTCAATTCTAACATACACAATCATGCATTCAAAGTTCTTATCTTTATAGATTGTACATGCATGTGATGTCTAGCTCTCATTCTCAACTTCGATGATACCAATGGTGATTATACATGAGCTTCAACTACAAATTTACATGGATCATGCAATTCAAGCTCAATTATGCAAATTCCAAACAATTACATACATGCATGCATATATGGACTTCCAATTCAACAAAACAAATTCAAAACATGCTCTTGACCCTTAATTAACTTTGAACACACAAGATTACACCTTAAACTCATGAATTCAAGAATCAATTGCTTACCTAGAAGCCCAATCTATGGTTAATCCTTGAACTAGACTTCAAATGTCCAAGCTTGAGTCAAAATTACACAATTCTCTCCCTCTCTCTCTAATAGCCGGCCCTCTCTCTTCTTAGAGTTCTTTTCATCAGCCAAATGAAGCTAAAGAAGAGGAAACGAGGGTGTAGTGCTCAAATACAACAAATCCCACTAGCCACAATTAATAATTTTAAACAATTTGAGCACAATGCCATTAAATAAATCAATTTAATCTGGCCCGAATCAATTTTCAATTAAATTTTACCGTAGGCTCTAAAATTTATGCCAATCACGAAGGCGTAATCAATTTCGGGTTCTGTGGCCGATAAGGCCTCCAATTTAATTTCCAAAGTAGATAATCTACCAGATATTCCTACGGTAAACAGATAGAAATTCAAAGCCATATATTTTCGCACAATGGCACATAAAATCATATTAAACACATAATCATGCTCAAATTAAGGACCAATTAGGATACTACGGAACAGGGGTATCACACACTGCATGATGATTAGGTGAATTAAAACTAATCGGTTGAATATGTCATTGAAAATGACGGTTGGAATAATACATCTAATTTCTGTATTGATTGAACATGTATATGATAAACGTTTATATACATTGTATTGTGTGGGAGGAGATAGGGGATGTACTCCATGGTTTAGAAGGAGATAGGGGATGGACTCCTAAACCGGATGTTATTTGGGAGGAGATAGGGGATGGACTCCATTGATACATCAAATGTGTGTATCTATTGTGAAGTATGGACGTGTTATAATATGAGATTGATACAGCAAATATGTGTATCTATTGTGAAGTATGGAAGTGTTTTGATATGAGTGATATCTCATTTGGAAATGAATTGTGGATAAAGGAAATGTTTTAACATGAGATGTAATCTCATTTAATTTGTTTGGTCAGGTTCTGAGCCATGTTTATTAATTGAAACTGTATAAGTAAAGGGAAGTGGAATGACACATAGATTATTTGTCATGGAACTGGATTGTTTGCATGTTGGGATATGTGGGTTAAACATTTATCAAATGTTAATGTTTTAGTTATTGCTCATATTATGTTTAGCATATCTTTATTGGGCGTTGGCTCACCCTATATGGGACATCCTTTTCAGGTTCAGGTGATATGCCACCTCCAAGGACGTAGTTTGGGAGGCTTGAGGCTGATAGCTCTTTTCGTTGATTCTCTTTTGTATATTACATGATATCAAGCCATGGGCTTATTTTGTGTAAAGAGTTAGAACTCTATTTTGTTGAACCCACGTGTTGACTTGGAAAGTTGTAAGCCTATAGGGCATTTACATTTGCTGTCAACATGCAATATCTTTTGTAAAAATACTCTGATGAATGGCAATATGTTTTATTCTCTTCAGTTCATGGCTGTAATGAATGCATGATTTATGGGTTTATTTTGAGGGCGTTACATTTGGGGGAAACTGCCTCCTTGGAAGCAATGATGCAATACTACCCTGCAAAAAGATAAATAAAGCAAAAATAAGGAAACAACAATCAGAAAAATGGACAGCATTTCAGCTTAGATAAAGACAACACACAGTTAATAATCATAAGCTGAACAAACTGTTTTCAAACACTGATCTCTGCTCCCAAATCACTGCCTCAAATCAGATACCCCCAAATACTGATGTCCTCAGGCTGATACCCAGACTTGCAAACTGATACATGCATTCCTGTAGAGACACACTCTAAAAGCACATAGCAAGCAAATGAGAGCCAAAACACCCCTATGGAGGGGTAGGGTTTCCCTGTCCTATCTTGTCAGGAGCTAGGGTTTCGCAACGCACGCATGCGGTTTCAAACAACCTACATTCGGGTAAGCAACATGTCCTAGTTTGGAACAGTCTCTAAAGCTTCTAATATGCACTAGGTCGAATGGTCAAAAAGGGTGCCTTGGTAAAAACTGAGGTTTGTGTTCCCATCGTGGCAGAGCCCGTAACCGGTCAGCCTTATGGCACACTTTTCCAAGCAAGCCTCCGGTAAACCGTTCAAGAATAGCAGATGGCAAACACGGTGTCCTAGGCGCACCAATGCAAATGCAATTCAAAGAAACACATAAGTGTAAACAAAACAACATATCATGATGTTCAAGTCAAGTTCTCTAAGTCTCCAGCGGAGTCGCCAGAAACTGTAGACCGCCCGAACTTCCTCCGCACGGCCCCTTTCGGAGAGGGCGCGAATTGGGTTCTTAGCTACTACAGTTCGGACTCCTGTCACGGTTCTAAATCTAATCTCACAAAGTGCAATGTAAGACTGATAAATCACCAAAGAGTCCAAATTCGGCAAATCGTTTTGGAAAATCGATTTTAATCAAAAAGCGCCAAACATGGACTGCTTTGCCAGATTTCAGAGTCGCCACCTAAATATTTTGTTTTGGGAAATTTAGGAAACCCTGACTCGTGCCTAAGGCCACGTGTCCGTCATTACCAAAGTTGCTTCGGCTCAGGAACTTGGGTACGAGGGGGGAAGGTCATGAAATGAGCACCCCCACTCGCCCAATCAAGGGATCAGCCTCTACTAATCATTGTATGTTGTTTTGAAAACACATGTGTTCTTATTTCGGATTATTAATCTAACTTTACTATGTGATGCGCACAACACACAAGTATAGACTAAATCGCTCGATTTGGAACAAAACATCTCATGTGTTGTCTTTCGAAAATGGTTTGAAGATGCTACTCGCAAGTAGGCTAAAACGCGGATTTGCCACCAAACAAGGTGGGCTTAAAACATGATGATTTGCAGCTCCAAGTGGGCTTAAAACTCACATTTTGATGAATTGTTCCAATTCAAGTAATGAAGCCTTCATCCACCGGCATTCATGTAGTTATAGCAATTAAGCAAATAGCCTCATGGCAAGCATGCTATCATGGCAATCACTTACACACATGCAAGGATGCTAAATCGAAAACACTTACAGTGTACTCCGAGCCAAAACAGAAAACTAGTTAGAAATCAATGCATGATCCTAGCTATGTTAACAATGCCTAATGCAACACATGCAAAAATGTAACTAAATAGGCTCGGCTATCTAAGAAGGCATATGAATGCAACAGTTGATAACATATTGTTAAACACGTATTCAAGAAAGTGTATTGAAATACAATGCAGTTTGAATGATGCGCCGCGCCGAGCCCGGTGCATGCAAGACAAATGAATGATGCACGCATGCAAGGCATGAGGATGCTAATTGAAACATGCCCTAAAATTAACCATCAACAGCTGGTAAATAAAAGGGAGAAAGACTTGGGGTTGGAAGACATTCACACACACACGCACACTTATTACAACATTTGCCCTCTCGACAGAGGGTCCGAATGAAATGAAAGCTAACTAGCTACGCTAATTAAGCTAACTATTACAAATCACAACTAATTAACTAACTAGTTAACTAATTACAAACACAAATGAATAGCTAAGTGCATTAACTATTTAAGTACAGAACCAACGAGTTAACTAGCTAAGTAAAGTAGTTAAAAGGAGGGCAAGGAATGCATGCATACTCGGTCGGCTTCCTCCCTAAATCCCGTCGTCTTGCCACCGGTTGCCTCTATTTGCATTCTCTTTGATTCTTGAACATTGAACCAATTCCCAGACTACTTCTGCTCTAGAACCAGAATCACTTTGAACCATCTTCAAGCTGGTGGACTGTCGGCCACCAGGGGAGGCTGTAGGCCACTTAAAGTGGCCGGTCGGCCACTTCCTCTGGCCGGTCGACCAGTTGCTTCTGCATACTCCAGTTTTGCTGCAAACAGAGTACAAAAGGGGCAAGGCAAGGTATTTGCAAGGTATGTGTGTACAACCACCCTCCTTATCATTTCTTAAACTCAAAGGAGTGCGGCACTCGACTCTCGAGCCACCAACCGAGCATCGCAATGCACGATGGCCGAGAAGCCGAGTTTGTACAAGTTAATGAATACACAAGTAACACAAAAGACTCAAGAGGCCTCCACCCTATCATGCACAATCAAGGGGGACGGCGACTAAGAAATGAGGCACGTTTCATCACTTCAAGTATGAAACGTCCCTCGTTTCTCGTGTTTACATTAACGTTCGATCCAAACACATGCAATGCGACGCAAACATGTTATCTTGGCATGTTTTACTTTCATTCGTTTTGTTTACTCATTTTAGATTACCGATAAGCCCTTTAACCGGTTAAGTCCAAAAATGAGAAGTCCTCTAATTTGAAAGACGAACCAAGCCACAAGCTTCTTGAGCATGAAAGAAGCATCATGCCATTGGGCATGAACACCTCAATTTCGTGCTCAAACCAACAAAGGGCTTAAGACCTCTTTCAAAGTGATACAACAAATGAAAGATGGCATGCAATGGTATACATTTCAGCGCTGAAATGACATGTTAAACAACATTAAATCATGCAAATAATGCATGCAAGACATGCTTGAAGTCAAAGGCATTGGAGCTAGCAAAGAGCATAACACTATAGGCATACAATACTAAGCCTAACTGACCAAACCACCCCTGAACAGAGGTGAAATGTGCCAAAACAGTGGCCAAAACATGCTGAAATGATAGCCCAAAAAACTTAGACAAACATGCATGCGAGTTGGCTTACAAGTGAAGCATAAGGCTCAACCCTCAGTCACAACAAAAAGGAGATAAATGCAAGAATATGGCAGAGGCATATGGTCTGAAATAACATGCCAAATGATGCCATGCCATGTAAAAACCTCAAATATGACATGCTAGAGGTCTCAAAGTACAAGACTAGCAAAGCCAAATACACTGTAGCTATGCAAAGCCAAGCATGCATGACCAAAACCACTCAAATCAGACCTAAAGCATGCTAAAACATAGCCAAAAATGTGTTGGAGTAGAGCATGCACATGCTAGATCAATAGGCTAAAACACCAAATACGCTAGGCTAGTGAACAAAATTGCACTACAAGTGCAAGAAGCATGCAAGAGGCAACCAAACCAATCAAAAACAGAGTTATGGCATGGCAAATCAGTCGCACAAACATGCTGAGATAGAGCTAACATAAGCTAGAATGAGAGGCATAAAGCATGATACATGTTAAGCCAACAAGTAAGATTGCACTACAAGTGTAAGATGCAAGAAACCAATGATCAAACCAACCTAAAACAGAGTTATGGTAGGTCCAAAAAGTCACAAAAACATGCTTGGACTAAGCTAGCAAATGAGAGAAATACATGCTCATGTATTAGGCCATTGTAGACACCCTAATTTTGACCGACCTTAAGACTCAGACGTCATCGATTGAGCGCTCAGTGATTGCACATATTGTGCTCGTTTCGAGGTTTCGGAGTTTTGGCTGAGAGCCTTGCCTCCGGACCTCGGGACTCTTTGTACTTTGACTCGGTCTGCGGACGAAGTCTTGTTTTCTCTTCCCGGAGGGAGGGAGAGGTCTTGTAGACCACCTCTCAGTAGCCGTGGGCTACTTTTCGTGGTCGTAGGCCACTGTTCCTGTTTGGAGACTAGTTTCCGGTTTTCGAAGCCGTCGGCCGCGCGCCTCAGCTCGGAACCGCTTAACATTCTCCGTTTGGCACGATTTTTGGAACACACCTTGAATCCTCTGTCCAGAGGGACACTGTGGCCCGGGAGACCACTTTTGTGGTCGCACGCCACTTTCGGTGCTCAACAGCCAATTTTCGAGGCACCCGACCGCGCGCTTTGCCTCCCGAACTCTCGTTTTGCATCCGTGTTCGTTCATTTTTGGCATGAACCTTGTTTTCCTTGTTTGGGAGGTGGTACAAGGGTGGGAGACCACTTTTTCTCCTTGGAGACCACTTTTCTCCCCGCCAGCTGGTTTTCTGGCTAGGAAACTGGTTTTCTTGGTCTTCGGGCCACATTTACCGGTCTCCCACCCTACCATTAGCTTGCTTTCAGTTTGGAGGCCACCAATTACCCTGGCCGACCACTTTTTTTCTGGGAGACCACTTTAGGTGGTCGGCCGACCACTAAAAGTGGCAGGTTGACCACTTTTTTCTGGTCGACACTTTTCCTCATGTTTTGTTAGACTGTGTGGATGCCAGCTGTGCCAGCTGGAGGGCACAGATTGTATCCTCCATACACGTGTATGGAGGGATTACATCCATGTTTAGCTTCTTCAAGAAGCTTGAACCCTTTGTTTCTTCTATAAGAGAGGCTCTCCCTCTCCTTGAACCAGGTTTAGAATTCTTGTTGAAGGCAAAATATATATCTCTCTATATCTCTATATTTTGGCTCAAAGTGTGTATTGTTCTTGACCTATTGCACCACACCTCATAGCCATACACCTCCACCATTGATCTGAGGTTCTTTGAGGGTATTTTTAGAGGTTGAAGAGTTGGTTTTTGGTCCTAAAACTTGCTGGTTTTGCTGAGCTTCAAGGGTAACTTCTTTTTCCTCTTTTTAAGCTCTATCTTGATCATTCTCTTAGCCATACTTGCATGCATATTTAGGCTTTATTGTCAACTGAAAAAAGCTTCATATTTAAGTGTTTTCATGTTTGTTTAAGGCTCTTTCGGTGTTGAGGGTCATCTACCCTCTTGCATGCTCTATTTAGCCTTGTTTTGTGCCATGCCATGAGACCTTTGTGTTGATCTTTGCTTGGCATTTTAGCCACTGAAATCCAATGGATTTTTAGTGGTTGGCATGTGGTTTTGAGGGCCTAAATCAGAGAGGGGAGACCCTCTCTCTTTTGGCCTCGTTTGTTTGCATTTTTGGCCTTTCAAAGGAGGACATACTTTCATACTTCCAAGGCTTGGTTCAGGCCCTTTTTGTGACTTTTGGGACCTTCCTAGACTCTATTTATGGCTGGTTTGGTCACCTTGTGTTTGCCTCTTGCATGTGTAGAATAATCCCTTTCATGGCTTATCAAAGTAGCACCTTATTCTTGCATGTATTGGTCATGTCTCAGTGGGTTTTTGGCCATCATTTGGCATACCATGATTCTGTTTTTGGCTGGTTTGGTAGCCTCTCATATGCTTCATATGCTTGTAGTGTAAATCATGTTTACTAGCTTGATTTGCATGATGTTTTGGCCCTCTATTCTAGTATATTTTGGCCATGATCCAAACTGATTTTGTTCATATTTTGGGCTACCTTAGCTCTATTTTGAGGCCTCTTGGTCGAATGATGCTTGCCATGCATGCTTGTAGTGTAATAGCCTTGCCTAGCTTTGAGTTTTGAGGTCCCTTGCATGCTTAACTTGAGGTATTTGCATGTTATGGCATTATGAGGAATGTTATTTTAGAGCTTATTTCTTGGCCATATTCTCATGTTTGTCACTCTTTCAATGTGCTTGAGAGTTGTATCATTATACCCCATTTGTGAGGCATTGCATGAGCTTCATTTTTGTGCCTTTCAAGCCATCATCTTAGTTCACTTTTGCTCCTATTCTGGCCTGCATAGGGTCTGTTTGGAGTTGGTTTGGCCATTTGAGCATTTCCTTACATGCCTATAGTGTAATACACTTCACTAGTTTCGGTGCTTGAGCCATTTAACATGCATTGTGTGAGTTGTTTACATCATTTTGAGTCATTTTGTATGCCATTTCAGAGTTGGAACATGTGTCCTTGCACTCCATATTTCATCCTTTTCAATGCGTTTGGAAAGTTGTGTTTTATGCCTTAGGCTTGGGGCCATTGCATTGGGCATGTTTGCATGAGTTTTGGAGCCTTGTTTTCATCATCTTTGGCCACTAATTTGGGTGTGGCTGAGGCCCATCCATTTTGGTTTAAGTCCATTTTGCATCGAGTATGCCATTGTAGTTCATAGCATTGAGTATGCCACGTTGTCGCATGATTGATCATTGCATTGTGCATGCCTTGTTCATCTCATTGTGTATATTAGTTCCATGTGCATTGTGTATGCTAGTGTCATGAGCATTGTGTATGCTAGTTGCATGTTTTCATGTTATCCCTTGCATGTTTGCATCACTTAGTTGCATTGCATTAAGATTGCATGCTAGAGTTGCAGTGGTGCATGCCTTGTTTGTTGCATTGTGTTTGGGATAGGAGTTAGCCCAAACACGGGAAACGAGGAGCGTTTCATACTCGAAGTGATGAAACGTGCCTCGATTCCCGGTCGCCGGCACTCTTGACTACCCATGACGGAGTTGTTGGCTTTAGGTGCTTGTATGGGTATTCATTTCACATTGAGTCGTGCAATTCGACCCCTCGGCCATCATGCATCGAGATGCATGATTGGTGGCCCGAGAGTCAAGGACTACACTCCCTTGAGCTTATGCAATGATGGGGAGAGTGGTCGTGCACACATGTGTTGCGAAAACTTTGCCATCTCTCTCCCTTGCCTTCTGTTGCAGAAAACCAGAAACCAGGGGCAGAAACTGGTCGGCCGACCACTTTTTCTGGTTTTTCACCACAAAAGTGGTCGGCAGGTGGTCTCCAAGGCCAATAGCTGGTCGACAGCCTTCCCACAGATCCTCAGGGTGGAGTTTCAGCCTTCTGGAGCTTTGTGCAGTGTTCTGAGGTCAATTGCAAACAGAGGCAAGTCGGGGCGTCGCGAGGGATTTCCGCGCAAGGCGATTCAAGCATGCATGCGTCCTTTGTCATTCAAAGCAGAGCTAAGGTAGCCCATATTCATTTAGTTTGTATGCTCATTTAGGTTGCTTACTTAGTTAATGTTGTGTAATAGCTTATTATTCATTTCGTTGTGTAATAACTAGTTTAATTAGATTAGCTTAGATTAGCTAGTTGGTTCTGTATTATTCATTCGGACCCTCCATTGAGAGGGCGAATTTTGTAGTAAGTGTGCGTGTGTGTGATGCATGTCTTCCAACCGCACGTCTTTCTCCCTTTTACTTACCTGCTTTCGATGGTTAGTTTTAGGGCATGTTTCAATTAGCATCCTTATGCTTCGCATGTTTGCATTCATTCATCTGTCTTGCATGCACCGGGCTCGACGCATCAGACTAACTGCATTGTATTTCAATTCCAAGTTGAATACATGTTATCTGTAGCATCTCCTATGACATTTTAGAATAGCCGAGCCTATCTTAGTTGCATTATTGCATGTGTTGCATTAGCCATCGTAACATGAACTAGGATCATGCATTGATTACTAATTAGTTTCTGTTTTGGCTCGGAGTACTCGGTAAGTGTTTATGCTTTAGCATCCTTGCATGTGTGTGAGTGACTGCTATGATAGCATGCTTACCATGAGGCTAACTGCTTATGTGATATAACTGCCTGATTGCCCATGGGTGAAGGTTGGATTACTTAAATTGGAACAATTCATTGATTTTGAGTTTTAAGCCCACTTGAGAGTGGCAAAACACCATATTTTCTAAAGCCCACTTGAGGGTGGCAAAATCCGCATTTTAGTTTACTTGCGAGTAGCAAACCGCTTACAAACATGAGATGTTCTGTTCCAACTTAGGCGATCCAGTCTATACTTGTATGCTGTGCGCATCACATAGTAATTCTAGGTTAATAACCGGAATAAGAGCACATGTGTTTTCAAAAACAAGATATCATGTTAGTAAGGCCGATCTTTGATCGGCGAGCGGGGTGCTCATTGCATGACCTTCCCCTCTCGTACCAAGTTCCCGAGCCGAGGCAACTTTGGTGATGACGGACACGTGGCCTTAGGCATGAGTCAGGGTTCCTAAATTTTCCAAAAATAAAATATTTAGGTGGCGACTCTGTATCTGGCAAAGCAGTCCATGTTTGGCATTCTTTCTAAAAATCGTTTTTTCAAAACGATTTGTCGGATTTGGACTCTTTGGTGATTTATCAATCTCGCATTGCACTTTGCGAGATCAGATTAAGAACCGTGACATCGAGTCCGAACTGTAGTGAACCCAATGAACAAAACGGGATTTTCCCGGGACGTTCGGGCGCGTCTACAGCCATCAACACAAGGCATAAAGGCACCACTGTTAAACACAACGAAAGAGTGATAAACATGAGAGTATGATAGGAGTTTATGCTCTGAATTTACATACCAAATGATGCTATATCACACAAATGTCACAAATGAGGCATGCTAGGGGTCCCAAGACACAAGACTAGCAAAGGCCGCTACACTATGGCCATACAAGGCAAGCCTCAAAGGGCCAAGATCACTCCAAATAGAGTTTAAGCAAGTCAAAACAAGGCTAAAAACCTGCGGGAGCAGAGCTAAAACAAACTAGAATTAGGGGCACAAAGCATGATGCATGTTAAGGCTATAAGGAGGATTGCACTACAAGTGTGTGAAGCATGCAAGAGGCAATCAAACCAACCCAAAACAGAGTTATATCATGTTAAAATAAGGCCTAAAACATGCTAAGATAAAGCCTCAAGAAGGTAGAAAAACATGCCAAAGTGTTAAGCCATCAACACATGCAAACAAAGCACAATAGGGGGGGACCACCCCTATCGATTTTGGGTCTCAAAACCCACTTTTCCACCACTAAAATTCCTCTGGAATTCAGTGGTGAAAAGGCCAAACAAAGGTGATCTCAAAGGTCTTAAAGGATAGCTCAAAGCAAGGCAAAATAAGGCACAAAAGGGGGTAGACCACTCCTATAACTCAAACAAGGCCTTAGACAACCATTTTAAACACTTAAAAACAAAAGTTTTGTAGTTGCAAGTTAGGCCTAAAATAGCATGCAAGGATGGCCAAATAAGCAATGAAAATAAAGCTTTAAAGAGGGTATTACTCACCCTTGAAGCACAACTTCAAAAACAGCAACTTCTATGGCAAAACCAAGTCAAAACCACTCAAATAAGGCACCCAAGTACCTCAGCAACAAGATGAAGGTGTTTGAGTAGGTGTTTGTGTGCAAAAGTATGAAGAAACAACACTTTAAGGCACAAATATAGAGAGAGAGAGGGAGAATTCTAGAGAGAGAGGGAGATTTTAGCTCTTGAAAAATCTGAACCTCTGGAAAGCGAGAGGGGACTTCCCTTATATAAGCAATGCAAGCAAAAGCTTGCTTGACAAGCTTGAAACTTGCCTTCATCCCTCCATACACGTGTATGGAGGATGGATTAGTGAGCCACAGCTGGCTCAAAATATCTAAAAAAAATCTGCAAAAACAGAAAAATGGCCGTCAGCCACTTCAGGTGGCCAACCCGCCACTTCCACTAGCCTATCGGCCACCTCAAGCGACCTACAAGAGGCAAAAGTGGCCTACAACCACCAAAAGTGGCCGACAGGCCCTCCCCTTCCTCTAGGCAAGGGTTAACAAGGTATGGTCCAAAAACAAACCAAAAGGAAGGGATCCAAAGGACCCCAAGACAAGGCACTCAGCAAAAAGCTCCAGAAACTAGCCTATGAGCCACTACAAGTGGCCTACAAGAGGGAAAAGTAGCCTACAGCTACAAAGAGTGGCCTACAGGCCTCTCTTTCCCTCCAGGCAAAGGCACCAAGGCAAGGTCAAGAAACAAACCAAGAAGAAGAGAGTTAAGAGGTCCTGAGATAAGGCGCTCAGCCGAAAGCCCCCGGAAACTCATAACGAGCACAAACATGCGCGATCATCTCGTGCACAAACGATGACATCTGAGTCTTAAGGTCAGTCAAAAATGGGGTGTCTACACCTTAGATTGACATGGCTATGAGAACTACTTCAGCAAAGGCATGTGGAAGTTGAAAAAGGGATCTCTGGTGGTAGCCAGAGGACAGACAAGTGGCACATTGTACAAGACTCATGTGGAGGTGCATTCAGATAGCCTCAACGCAACAGAAGATGAGGCATCACCAAATTTGTGGCACAAAAGGCTGGGTCACATGAGTGAGAAAGGGTTGCAGATTCTGGCAAAGAAGTCGCTTATTCTCTTTGCCAAATATGCGAAATTGAACCCTTGTGACAACTGCTTGTTTGGGAAACAACATAGAGCCGATTTCCACTCATCATCCAAAAGACAATCAGAGTTGTTGAGTAGAGTATACTCTGATGTATGCGGTCCCACAGAAGTGGAAGCTTTGGGTGACAGAAAATACTTCCTGAGGTTTATTGATGACACATCACAGAAGGTATGGGTTTATGTCCTAAGAACCAAAGCTGAGGTGTTCCAGCATTTTCAAACATTTCATGCTATGGTGGAAAGAGAGACCAGAAAGAAGCTGAAGTGTCTCTGAACAGACAATGGAGACGAGTACACGTCAAAGGAGTTTTAAAGCCTACAATGCTACTCGCGGCATCCGACATGAGAAGACTGTTCCTAGAACCCCACAACACAATGGTGTAGCCGAAAGAATGAATCAGACCATTGTGGAGAAGGTTAGATGTATGCTCAAAATGGCAAAGCTACCAAAGCCATTTTGGGGAGAAGCTGTTCGTGTTGCTTGCTATTTGATCAACAGATCGCCATCAGTTCCACTGAATTTTGACATTCTAGAGAAAGTATGGTCTAGAAGGGAGATTTCTTACTCTCACTTGAGAGTGTTTGGGTGCAAAGCATTTGCACATGTATCCAAGGAGCACAGACAAAAGTTGGATGATAAAACTACTCCATGCATCTTTATTGGCTATGGAGATGAAGAATTTGGATACAGATTATGGGATCCGAAAAACAAAAAGCTCATTTGAAGCCGAGATGTGGTATTTCAAGAAGGCCAGACCTTAGAAGACTTTGGGCAACCAGCCAAACCCAAAGTTAATGATGTTTTCGAAATTGTTCCCAATCCTGCACCATCACAGCATGCCATTGATGAAGACAGCATTTCTACATGGAGATCTGAATGAAGAAATTTACATGGAGCAGCCAGAAGGTTTTGAAGTAAAAGGGGAAAGAAAACTTAGTCTGCAGATTGAAGAAGAGTCTTTACGGCCTCAAACAAGTGCCTAGACAGTGGTACGAGAAGTTTGACTCATTCATGGTGGGTCATGAGTACAAGAGAACTGCTGCAGACCAGTGTGTCTATGTCAGGAAATTTCCCGATAGAAACTTGATCATACTCCTGCTCTATGTTGAGGACATGCTGATTGTTGGATAGGATGCCACAGCAATCAGATCACTAAAGAAGGAGTTATCACAGTCCTTTGACATGAAGGACCTAGGCCCTGCACAGAAAATGTTGGGCATGCAAATTGTGCGTGACATGAAAGCTAAGAAATTATGGCTGTCACAGGAGAAGTACGTTGAACGGGTGATTGTAAAGTTCAACATGAAAGATTCCAAGCCATTCAATACTCCGCTAGCTAATCATTTTAAGCTGAGCAAGAGTTCTTGTCCCTCGTCTACTAAAAGAAAGAGAAGAGATGGAGGCTAGTCCCTACTCATCCGCCGTAGGGAGTTTGATGTATGCAATGGTGTCTACCCGACCAGGTATTGCTCATGCTGTTGGAGTAGTAAGCAGATTCCTTTCCAATCCAAGAAAAGAGCATTGGGAAGCAGTCAAGTGGATTCTGAGGTACCTCAAGGGTACGACAAAAATGTGTTTGTGCTTTAGAGATGCTAAACCAGTCTTGGAAGGCTATACAGATTCCGATATGGCGGGAGATCTTGATGGTAGAAAATCTACATTAGGATTTCTGTTCACTTTCGCAGAAGGAGCTATGTCTTGGCAGTCCAAGTTGCAGAAGTGTGTTGCTTTATCCACAACCGAGGCAGAGTATATTGCTGCAGCGGAAGCTGGAAAAGCAAAGTTGTGGTTGCAACGGTTTCTCCAAGAGTTGGGATTAAAGCAAGAGAAGTTCACGATACATTGTGATAGCCAGAGTGCCATAGACCTGAGCAAGAATTTGATGTACCATTCTCGCACAAAGCACATTGATATTCGGTATCATTGGATATGCGAAGTGATGGAAAAGCAGTTATTGGAACTGATCAAGATCCATACAGATAAGAATCCAGCTGACATAGTTACAAAGGTGGTCTCGAGAAACAAACTCGAAATCTGCAGAGACATTGCGGGGATGGACTTCAAGTGAGAAGTCAGTTCTCCATATGGGCGTGGAGGGGGAGAATTGTTAGTGTCCAGCCCATTCATTCAAATGGAGAAACCACTATGGATAGTGGCTCTCCCACTCTTCCACTCCACCAACCCCATTAGCTAGTGGAAGGGGTTGGTGGCAACCAATAAGAGCCTCCCTCAATTGTGTATAAATTGAGGTGAGGAGGAGAGGTTTTATACAAGAGATTACAGTGTGTAATCTGAGAGGGCAGTGAGAAACAAGTGTGAGAAGTGAGAGTGCTATAGAGAGTGTTTGTGAGGTGTGAGTTGTAATCTCCCTCCAGGAAAATTCTATAGTGGATAGCTCTCCGTGGACGTAGGCAATTGCTGAACCGCGTAAATATTCTTGTGTTATTGTGTGTGATTGATTTCTGGTGTCTCACAGTCCAAATAGTCTGATGATCAGCTGCTGGTTATTATTTGACTACATATCACCATCATTGTCACCCAGTAATATTTTTGACTATCTACCCTTTTGTGCACTTTGGCTTGTGTCGGTAGTTTCTTTTTCAGTTGCTTCTGGAATAATACCATATAACATTTCTTGTCAGACTGTAAGAAGAAACACTTTCAGATGTTGCAACGTTTGTTCGATGAATTAAATTTAAAAAAAAAAAAATCATTGTATTGGTGAGCCAAAAAATATACATGGGAGTGGTGGTGCATAGATTCTTCAAAAGACATCATCTCTGATCATAATTTGTCTGAAATTGCCATATGTCTTTTATCAATTCAGCTCTCAATTTGTGTTTCACCAGGGAGCTGTTTATATGTTTTTTTTCGCAAAAAGGGATGGATAACATCATGGAATTATGAAGGTGTGAATTTATCAATTCAGCTCTAAAATTTGGAATGTGATTCCAATGGCAATCCTTTGGTCTGTGTGGAAATTGAGAAACAATTGAATTTTCAATGGATACCAGGTGGATTTGAGTGTTTTGTGCAAACTTATTAAGGTTAGAATTGCTCTTTGGATTAAATTTCATTATCCAGAGATTTTTTTATTGGTGGATGATTTAATTATAAGTTTCAGCATATTAGATTCTGTATTGGATGAAGGTGTGATTGGGGTGATGGCTTGATGAGGATGAACTGCAATAGCTGTGGAAGATGAGTGCTTCAGTGGATGGTTGTTTCATTACAGCTATTTTGTGTTGTCTGTCTAGTTCATAGGCAAGGCATGATCTTGGGGAAGTTCATGTGTCTGGCTGTGTTCTTTTTCCCCTGTTTTTTTTTCCCTCTGTTTTTATATTGTTTGTTGTGGTTTGTTCTTTTTTTCCTTTGGTTGGTTGCTCACCAACATGTCCGTGTGGCGCTAGCAGATGATTGAGCTTGCCAACAATGCTACATACCCTAATTTATCACCCTTAAACTACCCCTAATAATGTGGCATTGAAGTTAGACTCCACATAATAAAATGTTCGATAAATCAAAATTTGACACTTATCAGACACCTCATTAAGGATGTTTTTAGGAGTGATAAATTAAGTGTCTCAAACATTTTTCATGAACAAATTAGTAGATTTTGATTTTTTTTAAAGGAATTTTTGGCCATAACTCCTTCATAGAGCTTGTTTTTCCTGAAAAGGACAAGCTATAATTTTTTGGCTCATAAACTCCTCCAAAATAAAGAAATCTCGTAAGAAGGACAAAAATTTTCAGATTTATATTTTATGTGGCAAGTTTACCCCTTCATATACACTCTCTATCTTTCCCAATTTGTCATCTCTCTCTCAACTCTT
This sequence comes from Camellia japonica, assembly GCA_030407325.1. Taxonomy (NCBI): domain Eukaryota; kingdom Viridiplantae; phylum Streptophyta; class Magnoliopsida; order Ericales; family Theaceae; genus Camellia; species Camellia japonica. Next base: position 99,819,297 of record JAPPVO010000013.1, on the reverse strand, counting down.
TCTTTCTCTATCTCTTTCTAAAAGCTCTCTCCACCACCACCACCACTACCACCATCTCCACTACCACGACTACCATCATTTCCATTACCTCACCGCCACCGCCACCGCCACTACCGTCTCACCACCACTATCTCAACCACCAGCGCCATTCAATGCCACTATAGCACGGGCAACCACCATCATCATCATTAGCGTCCAAGACCCAAATCTGAGATTGACGACCTCAAATTTGAGATCTATCATCTCATATCTATATTCTCTCCATCTTTTTCTCTTTGTCTTCTCATCATGCTCTGTTTTTCAGACAGAAAAATTTTACTCTGGTTTGAACCGGATCTATGGCAATATATGTGCTCTCTCTATCTCTATTTCTCTAATTTTTTTTCTCTGGTATGTCCTCTGTTTTTGTTTGACAGAATTAGAGTAAAATTTTATTCTAGTATGTGCTCTGATTTTGTTTGACTGAATGAGAGTAAAATTTTACTCTGGTATGTACTATGTTTTTGTTTAATAAAATGATATTAAAATTTTACTCTAGTGTTATGTGTTCTTTTTTTTTTTTTTTGGATACAATGACAGTAAAATTTTACTTTGTTATTAAGTACTTCTGTTATTTATTTTCAGAGCAACGAGTTCAAGCAATGAAACAAAGTGAGGGAGACAAACGGTTCCATCATTTGATATTTGCCCATTTATATGGAAGGGTATTTCAATCTTTTCACCATATTTTTTTATTTGAGGGACTTTTGAAACCATTATTTTATTACTTGGTTTTCACACAAAAAAAGGCCTAATGGGAGGGGCTTTTTACCAAAAATTCCTTTTTTTATACATATGGCCCAATGACAAGTTGCCACCTACATAGGGCAATAGGCTTTCCTACTACCCATACAATAGGAAATCTTTCTCCTTTTAGCTTGTAGATCCAACTTTACTTTTCAACTTGTGAATAAACTTCCAAATTCTTGCTCAAAAGGAAAGCAGTATTTAATTGGGGGATGAAGGAATCAAGTTGAGAGTAAATTCCATTTCAGTTCTTCTTGGAATTGAAGTTTTCATTAGAGGACTTTGTTAATTGTCCCAATAAATTCATAATGAATGATCTTATTACCTCAGAAGGAGAAAATAGGTAATAACTAAAATAGAATGATCTACCGAGGCAGGTGAACTTCTATAGTGTTTCTTACTTTCTGCAAAAGTCCTACCAATAAATTGGCTTTGACTCGATGAAAATGATCATTCACCAACTCCTTTCTTAATTACTTGAGATTAAAATTAATTAAGCGAGAGCATTGAATCACTGGTGCACGTAGCTGTACACTGTGATTTTTATTCATTTAACAATTGAACTAATTAGAGACATTCAATTCAAGGAAAAAATTAATGAAATTGAAATTACATGTAATAAATTGACATAAAAGGTAAAGTACGGAACCATTGGTATAATTTTCTTTTCTTTCCATGAAGTTACAGAATTCTAATGGTAATGAATTTACATAAACAAAACTACATTTAACATGCAAATGAGAATTCATGCATAACATAAGATGCACAATTAATTGGAGGAGAATGGAAAAGAAGAAACTAGATCACGTAGCGATAAACCACGAATTATGATGTTATATCATATAGTAATATTTTAAACTTTACACACATAGAAATACCCCTACTTTACAATAACAAACCTAGCAGCTCCATTATTTATATAGCCTGCCACAAGGATGTTCCTTGATTATTGATGTTGCTAGGGTTCATATTGTTTCTAAAAACAGCTTCCAACAAGAGATGCTATATCTTTCTACCATTTGATCGTTGATTTTAGGCCAGCAAGCCGTGGGGCGTGACAACTGTCCCTTTCACTCTAACTTCGCCATTTGTCACCTGTGACCCTTTATGCTTCTTGCAATGAATCCAAGCTTCTATGGCAAGAGGGAAGATAAACATGGCCGATGCAGAAAAAAAGATGTTTAGAATTGCAGGAAACTTTTCATTAGGGGTTATAAGAGCTAATGCAAGCAAGTATGCTGTTGAAAATGCTACTACCACTCCAAAGAACAACCAACGCAAAGGAGAACGTTAATGAGGACACAAATTATGAGCAAAGAAGCAAAGAACCCATAAAAATTAAAGAACATGAAAAATACAGATATGCATCCATTATTCCGGTTCTGGCTTTGTATTTTGTTGTTGTAGTAGTGTTGAAACCTGACTTGTAATTGTAATCATATTGCCAGACATCACCATGAGGGTAGACTCCGGTTAAAAAGTATGTTATTGCAAGCAAAATGGATGCAATAATCATGATGTCGTTAGAGATGATTGGAGGGGGATGGCCTTTTAGTTCAAAGGTTTTGGGTGGTGTCATTGTAGCGGTGGATGGTCGTGGGGTGATTATCTGTCCAGCAGTCACTGTGCCTGCTTGACAAAGGATAGTTTCGATTTCTTTGACGTCTATCTCTCTTCGAAGCTGGAATAAGATGTCGAGAGCGGTCTGATTATTTCCATTGATAACATTGACATCCAACTGAGTTCCGGGCGTTGGATTCTTGCTAAGTAATATCTTAATTATCTGTAAATATGGAAAGCATTTTTGATAAGAAAATCATGCAAAAATGGAGTCAATTACTAAATCCAAAACAGCCATCGATGTCTTTTAAGTCAAGGTGGAATAGAGGATGTAGTTTTATGCTTTTTTTGTTTCAGTCCAAGACATTTTCTAGAAAGGATTTTCAATATTTTCTGGCATTTTGTATAACAAAAAAAGAAAAGTTAATGGAAACTTTTTTTGTGATCAACCAAAAAGATTTTTTTTTTTTTTTAGCAGAACATGTTTTTCATTTTAAAAAATGGAAAACGCTTTCCTAATTAATCTAAATCTACCACACTATAACCTTAGGGTTTACTTATTTAAAAATCGACCTAAATCTAAAAATGGAAAACTTTTTTTCATTTTAAAAATGAGTTTACAAATAAAAAACTAATATGGTTTACTTCTTATGTAAAAATCGACCACTTAAGCTTAGGCTTTGATGTTCAACAATATTAAAAATTACTCAAGATGATAGTTAAGTAAAAATAATGAATAATGACTTGGACCCCCTTTTTTTCCCACCCCCTTGACCCCCTCTTCACTTGATTGGCTACTTTTTCTTTCTTTTTTTTTTTTTTTTATTCCTTCTCCTCCAATCACCACCTGCCACGTGTCTGTGGGGGGTGGTGGGGGTGGTTATTGGAGGGGGTCTCAATCATCACCCAAAAATAATATAATCGTTCCTAGTGCAAGGTCTAACGTGTTAGTAATTTACAAGAAAAAAAGGATCAATATAATCCTTCTTAGCTCCATTGTCAATATTAAAAAAAAAAAAATTATAATTTCCTCGGCTGATACACGAGTAATAGTCCTATTGGTTCTATCAACTAACCGTAGCTTTCATAATTGAAGTAAAGTGATTACTATGTGTGTAATTCAAGGAGGACTGGGCTTCTTCTAGTCATCTATATGGAGAGGAGTGGAGGGGGTGTTCTGATCTATCGAGCTGAGTCTCATTTTGATAATCTAAATTGTTTATTTTACAAAAAAAAAAAAATCCGTATATATCATTTACACACAAAATTAAGTTATATTCAATTTATCGTGTTTGTCATTTAAAAAAAAAAAATATCTATTTAAAAAAAAACAATTATCATCCATTTTTTTTGGTGACACATGTAATAAATTGAATAAATTACGATTATCGGATCGACCTAATTTTTTGTGTGGATGATATACACAAAGTGGCTGAAAAAATAAATGATTCAAATGATCAAAAAAAAGCCCCATGATGAGTCTCATTGACTCGAACAATACCCTCCAATTTAAATTATATATTACAAGAATCTACCCCAAAGGATTAGGATTCTCTAAAATTCAAAATCTAAACCTTACTGTTATTCTTGGATTTGTGGGACCCAGCACAACTTTTATTTCAATTATTTAAGCTTTTTTTTATTATACGACAAAATTTATTTAGATTTTATTACAAATATAGATTTTGTAATTTAGCCTATCTTTCTTTAATTTATGCTAATTAAACTATGACGATGTAGAACACACAACTAATGACAAAATAACATAAAAACTTGCCTTAGATATCGTTTGGGAACATATTATTTTAGTAATTTTTTAACTTTTTAGCTAAAATATGAGATAAAAAAAAATTAGTATAGTTAGAATGACTTTTTGATTTTTTACAAAAAGATGTGCAAAAAGTAAAGAAGAAAAAGAAATATTTGAATTTTTTGTATCGGTTATAGGCTTTTTGATTTTTTTAGTAACTTTTTTACTTTTAAGCTAAAAGTATTGTATGCCAAACGAGACGTTAGTGTAACTTTGATGAAAATGGATAAAATTTAAATAATTCTAAATTTTTTTTTCTTATATACTTTGAATAATTTTTTATTATTATTTAATTTCAAAATTCATTTTTTATTATTTATTTAAATGCATATATAGCTTATGCTAGCAAAGGAAAAGCATCTGCTTTATATCAACAATGTGAGAGACAATAATAGGTGAATTGCTCTGAACTCTAACGTGTCATAAAAATCCCTTTAATTGGGCTGGTCCAAACCTGCCCATAAGTAAGTGGGTTGTGTTTGGACAAAGGTTGGACCAATTGACTCATATAAATTTTCTTCTGGGCTCATGGAATTTACAAGTCAATTTTGATGATTTGACCTATTTATTTTAGGAAAAATTAATGAAATATCTTTCTCTAACTTTGTGTAGTAAGAAAGGTTCATGATTTTTGTTTTTATTATGAAAATTGAAATTTCTCTGAATCGGGCAAAATTTTTCTATGTTGATTTTTCTCTGTAAAAATGTTGAGGGACTTTAACTACTATGAAAATATTGTATGTCATTTATCTTATAAAATCTTAATATCAGGGACCTGAAAAAAATATTCTCATTTATTTTATTAGACACTTTATATATATCATCTATGCAAAAAATTAAGTCGATACGATAATTGTAACTTATTCAATTTATTGCATTGGTCACAAAAAGAAAAAAGAAAAAAAAGAAGACGACAATTGTATTTTTAAAAATAGACTATTCATTTTTTTTTAATAAACGTGATAAATTGAATGAATTAAAATTATCCAATCGATTTAATTTTTTATGTGAATAATATAAATAAAAACTCCAACAAAATAAACTATTCAAATTATTAAAATAGGTCTCATGATCAACCCATGGGCCTGGACAAACTTTGATATCTCATAATGCTCATTAAAAGTCCAATAATGAGATGAGAGATTTCTACATATTAGATGGGTTACGCTTTTTGCAGTTTGGATTTAAAATCTCATTTTAATGATGGAAATGTTTTATTTGTTAGGACCCTCAATTATATAAATTAATCAAATGAATTATATTATTCAAAATGACATTTTACAAATTAATATATCAAAAGGAAAATTCTATGATATGTGTATCATATGTCCCAGTTATAATATTTGTAATATTTGCTTGTGATATATTGTGGTGTTAGTTATGACATAGTTATACACATTGCGGTGTTAATTATAACTCGTTGTGATATTACTTATAACATTAATTTAGTTATGGCCCAAAAGGTATACCAATTAGCTACTAAAAATTTGTTTGTCGCCAATGGTAGACACATTAGCTACCAAGTAATATTTAGTCGTCCAAGGTACATGCATTAGCTACTAAACCTTTTTGGTCAGTAAAAGTCTACAATTTTGCTACTAAAAACATGTGTTGTCGGAATTGAGTGTTCTTTTGGCGACTAATTATGTGTTAGCCGTTAAAACGTGACATTTTGGGTGACTAAATATGACGTTGGTCGGTAATTGCGCAGTCTTTACAAATTGTAAATTTGTTTTATTGGTATTTATTTGTTTTTTGGCTACTACTTGTGTGTTAGTCGTGCAAAACAAGGGTTTGGGTGACTATTTCAATTTTGGTCGCTAAATCTTAAAGGTTTACCGACTGTAATTCAGTAGCCAAAACGTGGCACGAAATTATGGAGGGAATATTTAATTTTTCATAAATATATTAGCGACTAAAATAAAATTTGGTCAGGAATAAATATTTTTTTGTTTTATTTTTATTGCAATAGAACTCCATTTCCCTCCCTCTCGCACTCCCCCCTCTGTCACTGCTCTGTCTCCGTCCCAGGTATGTCCTCTATTTCGCCTCTCTCTCTCTCTCTCTCTCTCTCTCTCTCTCTCTGTATCTCCCTCTCTATTTCTATCTCATTCTCTTTATGGCCTCTCGGTTTCCCTCTTTCTCTCTCTCGCTGTTTACACACATACATGCATATATATACATACATATATACACACACAAATCATATTTACACAACCTTGATCCCATATATGATCGATTATACACTGTTTCCCTCTTCTCTATGGCTTTGTCTCCATCGCCATCACCATCACCGCAAGGGTTGCTAGATCATCGGGAAGTCTCCCTCCCAGGTATGTCCTCTATTCCGCATGTGTCTGTCCCTCTCTCTGTATCTCCCTCTCGTTTATCTGTCTCCTTCTCACTATCTCTCTCTTTCTTTCTCTGTCTCTATTTACACACACACACATACATACATACATATATATATACACAAAATCATATAGGACATGCTAAAAATTAGGGCTTTGTTAATGAAAGTTAAAATTAGGGCAATTCTTAGGCTGAGATGTTATTGAATTTAGAACTGAGATTTTTAATGATGTATAATGGATTTTTATTGTAGGACTTGCCATATCTATTTGAGTGTCAATCCTTACAATTTGAGGCTGCCAACAACTATAATGCTCTGCCATTTAAAGCCTCAAGCTTCATAATTTGTTAAATTCATTGAATTTTTCTACTTTTATTATGCATGCATACATAATGTCATTTTCAGTTTTTCATTTATTGAAATTCCATTTTATAACACATTACTAATGTTAGCTAACAGTTCACCGACATATAATTCCTCTCTCTCGGCAAACATGTATGTGGATATACCTAGTTGTTCGATCCATAATCTAAACCTTTTCTTATAGAAATGTAAAACATTAAAAAATTCGGGGAGATTAGAGTGCTATATGACTTATATTACAGAAGCATGATGGCCATGGCAGTTGACCCATGCGATGGGCTTGGTTGGAAGTAAGGTCCAACGAAAAAGTTTAAGATTATTGCAGGCTAATAATGATATTTGACACTGGTTCAAGTTGCTCTTTTTTTTTTTCTCTCTCTCTCCCAACTGCTAGTTATACAACTTTTTCACGATATTGGTGCCTTTTCTATTGGAACTTAGAGGAGATCAGGATACATTGAATTTCATGTTCAGATTTATGTTGGCAATATGTCTGAGGATAATTTTTTTGACTTTGGTGGATTAATGTAGGCAGCAGCCCCTTCCCTTGCCTGCATATGCATAGGCATTGAATGGATTTCTAATCCATACTTGTTTTTCTATTTCTCTTATGTTTATGTGAATTTTGAGTCCATTTCTTGATGGGTTTTGCATTTTTTGCCATTTTAATGAGAATTTGAGTTTAAATTCCCTTCATTTTCTATGGAGATGTTAATTTGTTTGTCATATATTAATTGAAGTATGGTAACTGATGGGTTTACTTGTAACTGATGTGGATGTAGATGTGGATGTGGATGTGGCTAGGGTTGTGGTAGAAGAGATTGAGTATATCTATATTGCATTTTTAGCTTCTGTATTTGGATGTTGTTTCTTATTCAATTTTAGCTAAATGGGTGAAATCTTGTGTTGATTATGATGTGCCTCAATCTTATAGTCCATTAGCCTCTGTTCATCATAAAACATTATCGAAAATTCTAGTATAATGTGAGTATATTTATTAAATTAGCTAACGAAATGCTATTTCATTTTTGGTAGGAAAGATTTTATTGTTCAAACCAGCCTGGCAGTTCCAGTTCCAGTAGCAACAATTCCATCAGCAACTGCAACGCACTCTTCACAACTGCAGGTAACTTTTCCCTCTCTCTCTCTCTCTCTCTCTCTCTGGAAATTGTTTGCAAGCTCTCATTTACTCAAATTTTATTCTTTGAGTAGCAACGAAAGGACATCAATGAACTTCTTGCAACATAACTATGACTAGACTCTATTCAGCATAAGTCGGATAGGAACCTTTGTTGATTTCATCATCTCCATCATAGAACAAGTAGCAATAAGTTGGCAGTATATTAAGTTCTCAGTAGATGGTAATTATTTCTGAGAGTATTACTTCTTAGTTTGATTCTGAATGTTGAATTAAAATATAAACTATAAAGACCATAAGGTATTGAAAAGAAGAATAATAACATTCAATTTTATATGTATTTCGACAAAACATTTGCTGCTTTAAGTTTTGGATTACTTTCTTCTTTTTTTTTCACCTGGTTGAGAAATGACCATGCTTTGAACATTTTGCTTGTTTGAAATTTGAAACCATGTCTGTGTTGTTACCTTGTGGTTAACAAATTGAATTGAGCTTCCGTGTGACAATTTCTTTCCTTCTTATTGACAAGAAACGCATATGTTTATCTGGTCAGCTTTAAATAAGCATGACACGAACATATCGAGCATGTGATGGTGTTATATATGCTGATACACACACTTATCTTTTATTATGTATTAAAGGATGTATATGTGTATATGTAAAGCACGGACTGAATTATATTTGTTTCTTTATTCATTCAATAGTTTCGCTGGAATACTTATCTATGTATTGATTGTGAATGCTCAATTAAGTAAGCTGTTTATATGCTCTTTATGTATTCTAATTATATGACAAGATCATCAAAGCCCCGACGTTGCCTATTGTATTCCAATATTGGCAATAGACAATTTTTTATTTCTTTATTTCTTTTTTCTTTTTTCTGAGTGTTGGCCATGGATGGATATATATATATATATATATATTGGTACTTATGAGAACTTTATACATATGTTCACTTAGGTGTTAGGGAAAGACAGGCTCCTCATGGTACAAATCGTTTCATTTGGTCCCACCCTAAAGAGATTTATGTGACAAGCCAAATAGTGAATGAAAAAACAAGATAATCTATCTCAACTTGAAACGCGTGTTCTCATTTCTGAAAAGTTCAACCTTTGCTTGAGTTGTAGGTGACAAAAAATGGACAAGAGTTGGATGACGATAAATAATAGGTTGACAAGTAAAGAGTATCAACAAGGGGTGAAGGCATTCCTTGATTTTGCTACGGCAAATTTAGGCATAGAGGATGAAATTAGGTGTCTATGTGTCGATTGCATTAATGGCACAAAATATAGCAGACAAGTTGTGTGGATGCACTTGATCCGAAGAGAAATGGCATCTTCGTATATAACTTGGGTGCACCACGGAAAACATGTTCCCGTGTCTCATCCTAGTGTATCAAATGACCAATGTGGAGGTAGTGGCGAATGTATGACAGATATCGATGATCCGCTCATGGGTGAATTGCCTATTATGTTGGAAGAAATTTACGTGAATGGTCTTATGGATGATCATACCGACGAGGAACCTAATGGTTTGGAGAGGGAGGATTTGCATAAGTTCATTAGGTTATTCGAAGATGCACAACGCAAAGTTTACCCGACATGTGAAAAGTTCTCTGTGTTATCATTCGTCATTAAGATGCTTCATGTGAAGGTGTACAACAAATGGAGCAACAAGTCATTCGATATGGTTATGTAGGTATTCAAGGACGTTCTACCAGAATGTGATCAAACTGTTCCATGGACACTCTATGATGCTAAGAAGTTCTTACGTGACTTGGATTTGGGATATGAAACAATTCATTCATGCAAGAATGATTGTGCACTATTTTGGAAGGCGAGTGCAAATTTGGAGAATTGCCCTACATGTGACGTGCATAGATACAAGTTAAACGATGATGGTGGTAAAAAGATTCCACACAAGGTATTGCGGTACTTTCCTTTGACACCGAGGTTGAAAAGACTGTATATGTCCAAAAAAATAGTCGCAGATATGAGATGGCACAATGAGAAGTGTGTGGATGATGACATATTAAGGCATCCGGCCGATAAGCAACATCCGACGTTTTCTGATGACTCTCGAAATGTAAGGCTAGGGCTAGCAACATCCGGCTCAAAATCTCATTTGGTTCATACTTGCCATGAATCTTAGTTGTCAATAATGTGGGACAGTCATTTGACTTGGTGATCATGTCAGTTAAAACTAAGCCCCAATGAAAGTTTTCTGTGATGAATTTTTATTTATGTATTTTTGTTTTTGTCTAATTTAGTTCATGTATATCATGCTTTATAATGTAATTAAGCATGTATTAGTTGAGTTATTTCGTTGTTTCTAATTTATTTTTTTCTAATTTATTTCATGTATTTCATGCTTTATAATAGAGTTACTTGCCTTATTGCAGTTTGAAAAATGGTTCATGGCTTAAAGACAGGTCGGCTTCGGAAAAAGACAGTCACAAGCACAATAACAGACTCGCCGGCTACTATTCCTTTAGGATCACCGGTCGCTCCATCTCCTGTTGTCCCCGTACGATCAAATGAGGGACCAGGTCATCATGCCACTTGCCCACCATTGGTTGATTCTGATGAGACACAAGCCCCATCCAAAACGCAGCCGAGTGGCGTAGGTAAGATCAAAGCATATCAAATTTATCAATTATCACTTGCCATTATTTACAATTGTCTTATTGTTCTTTTGTTAACAGGGACTTCGAAGTCCACACGTGTACGCGGATCGACACTTGGCAAAGGAATACAAAAAATAATTAGAGCCAAGAAAGGGGAAAAATGTTATGTTCACATTGATCGTGCGTTGAATGCAATGACTGGCAAGTATGCCACTCCAGCAACTAACGAGTTAGGAATTCAAATTAGGAGCTTGTGCCTTCTGAAAGATGTCAAGTCGTGGCTAGATCTTGCTGAGACTACAAAATCTGCCGTCATCCAATCTGTTCTTGTAATTGATATTACTTGTCCACAAGATGTAATTGTATTATGTACACTTGTAAGAAAGACTTTATTTAATGATCATAATTTCCATTTGTTATGCTTGTAGGACAAGTTTGAAATTGGAGACGATTTCCACAATGACTTACAAGCACAACAGATTGTGAATAAGAAGGCATATGGGTTGTACAAAGATTGGAGGTACACGTTGAAGTAAGAATTCGAACTGTTAGAGGGACTTCCAATTGATGAGATCTATGCTCATCTGCCCCTAGGGGTGAGTTTAGATGATTGAAAGCATTTGATCGATGTGGCATGGCAAGATGCATCTCACCAGGTAAAATAATAGACTAGAAAGAGTATATGCATGTATGCCAAAATGTGATATGCCTTAATATTTACCAAAAATTTGTTTATTTGCTTGTCTTATTTTTAGAAACGGTCAAAAGCTGGCAAGAGTAATAGGAGTCAATTGCTGTACAATCATACCAATGGGTCTCGTTCATTTCCTATAGCAATGGCTGCTATGGTGAGATTGATTTTATTTAAAATTAAATCCATTATATGTTGTTTGGATATGAAAATGATATGTTGTGATTTTTAGGGGCAATTTGGAGTCTATTAGTACTGTTATTAAACTATAAAGCAAAAGAAGAAGAGCTATGTTTCCATTTCATGCTCCTTTTTTTTTTTTTTTTCTCTTTGTAGGTAAGTAGTTGTATTGAAATTGTAAATGAAACACATAATAGAGCTCATATACCAAAAAATAAGTATACAAACTCTATCTACAAATCTGTCTACAAACTCTGTTTTCAACATGTACTGCTTGGAAAAAAAACTGTCTGAAAAAAATATGTTAATGATACCATTGAATGACTTGTGAAATTTGTGTTGACTAGAATAGTGGTGCTTATATTTCCAAATCTGTCTGCAAATCTGGTTGCTAATCTGTCTAAAAATCTGTCTGCAAATCTATCCAAAAATTTGTCCTAAAATCTGTTAATGAAAATTTGTCTATGCAAATCTGTCTGCAGAAAATCTGTGTGAACTACAAATCTGTCTGCAAAAACTCTGTTATTATACAAATCTGTCTACAAAAATCTGATTAAAGTGTCGTTGATTTATACGTTGATGTGTTATAGGTAGCAAAAACGGGAGAGTTGATTTTCCTAAGTTCTATGAGGACAGCCACACTTCCAAGAAAATGAATGACTGGATCCATCCGAAATGCCGGGAGTTGCATGTAAGTATGTGACAAGGAAATAATTGTATTCAATATGACTTTACTTAGTACCCAATAATACATATATGTTAGTTAGCTTTTTTTACCGAGGCTTATTTATTTGCAATGACAGGAAGAGATGGTCAATGTACAAGTGGCTACCATCAAGTCGGGGACGCCATTAACACAGGAGGAGCTTTCAGGGCACGTGATTGGATAGAAGAAAAGGTACTTGCTTGGATTTGGGAGTGGCCCACAACCCTCTACCATAACTGCATCACGAGCACACGATAAGGACATGGAGGCAGTGCGAGCTGAGGTGGAGGCACTTCGTGCAGAGTGACAAAAAGATCATGACGAGTTAATGAAAGAGCGATAAGAGCGCGAGAGATATTACAATGAGTTGTTGAAAGAGCGAGAGGAGTGCATTCAATTAGCTAATGAGATGTTGAAAGAGCAAGAGGAGGGACAAAAAGCAAGGGAGGAGACAAATACAAAGGTCGAGCATCTTAATAACGTAGTCGCCAAACTATCACAACTCTTGGGAATCTAAGTTGGGCATCCGACGTTTGCTTTTTCGTAAGAACAATTTCATGTTCAAAATTTATCAATTGACTAAAATATTTATGAGTTTTTACTATTCATGCTTTTTTGGTTGACTAAAATTGACTAAAATCAATTGACTATAGTTTTTACTATCAAGCATCTTAATATCAATTGACTAAAATTTATCAATGAGTTGTTGAAAGAGCAAGAGGAGCGCATTCAATTAACAATTTCATGCTTTTTGGTAGTTTAGGAGATTTGAGTTTTTACTAAAATATTTATTTATCAATTGACATGTAATCATGTTCAAAATTTTTACTCAAATGCTCAAGGCTATCTAAAAAACCTCCATGATGCTATGAAAATCGTGATTGGCTTTGTCTTATGGCTGGCATTTGCTTTTTTGGTTCCTTCGAGTGTCGGGAAATAGTAGGAAAAATTTGTCTCCTTCCTCTCTTTAATTAATGTGTCTCCTTCCTCTTTTTAAATTAATGTGTCTCCTTCCTCTCTTTATTCACACATCAGTCTCTTTGCTTGTGAAGCTTCTTTTCCTAGCTAAGACATGTTTGTTTGTAAGTCACTTCTGGCCAATTGTAGTTGTATTAAATTTTTCCATCAGTATGTGATCACGGGGATTAATGGTCCCTCATTTGTTGCTTATGTAAAACTAATAGTTGTAAGTATATGCTGGTGAGTTTTTATATTACTAGAGGACTCACATAACAATGTTGCTTCAGTCTATAGAGAATTTAATGATTCCTCCTATTTATATAAGAAATGGTCGGTAGTTGGACTGGTGGATGATGAGCAGAAAAAAAAAAGCCAGGATTTTATTTTAAGAGGGCCAAGAACACTTTAATAGAAAAGCTTCACACATAAGCATAACCAGTGAATATAAACATTAGGTTATATATATATATATATATATGTATTAAATTATCAATACGATAGGAAAAATTATAATAAAAGTTATTTGATGAATTTATGTTGAGTGTACATTCATGGTAAATATGTCTTTAGGCTAAAGTTTTACTTAAAAACTATATACATCAAAGTATGAATAAAAAAAATTCGTTAGTTATAATTTAGAAGAGTCATTATATTGAGTTAGTTGTAAAGTCATTGCACGATACCATATAAAACATTTTGCAAAAAAATATCTTTGTATGCAATATAATTTTTTTTTCGAAATCAAGGGACAGACGGTACGTAAATAGGACACCTACGTTGGGAGTTAGAGTTGAAAATGTCATTTTTTGTAGTCGAAAAAAGGGGTTCGGAGGGCGAAAATGCAAAACAACCCCCGAACCTCTGTTTTAACGTAACGGGAAGCTTCCTGGTGACAAATGTGACATGTAGGGAGAGACGGTACGTAAATAGGACACCTACGTTGGGAGTTAGAGTTGAAAATGTCATTTATTATAGTTGAAAAAATGGGTTCGGGGGGCGAAAATGCAAAACAGCCCCCGAACCTCAGTTTTAACGTAACGGGAAGCTTCCCGGTGACAAATGTGCCATGCAGGGAGAGACGGTATGTAAATAGGACACCTACGTTGGGAGTTTGAGTTTAAAATGTCATTTATTGTAGTTGAAAAAAGGGGTTCGGGGGGCGAAAATGCAAAATGGCCCCTGAACCTTTGTTTTAACGTAACGGGAAGCTTTCTGGTGACAAATGTGACATGTAGGGAGAGACGGTACGTAAATAGGACACCTACGTTGGGAGTTAGAGTTGAAAATGTCATTTAGTTTAGTCGAAAAAAGGGGTTCGAGGGGCGAAAATGCAAAACAGCCCCTGAACCTCTGTTTTAACATAACGGGAAGCTTTCCGGTGACAAATGTGACATGTAGGGAGAGACGATACGTAAATAGCACACCTACATTGGGAGTTAGAGTTGAAAATGTCATTTATTGTACTCGAAAAAAGGGGTTCGGGGGGCAAAAATGCAAAACAGCCCCCGAACCTTTGTTTTAATATAACGGAAAGCTTCCCAGTGACAAATGTGACATGTAGGGAGAGACGGTACCTAAATAGGACACCTACGTTGGGAGTTAGAGTTGAAAATGTCATTTAGTTTAGTCGAAAAAAGGGGTTCGGGGGGCGAAAATGGAAAACAGCCCCTCAACCACTGTTTTAACATAACGGGAAGCTTCCCGGCGACAAATGTGGCATGTAGGGCGAGACGGTACGTAAATAGGACACCTACATTGGGAGTTAGAGTTGAAAATGTCATTTAGTTTAGTCGAAAAAAGGGGCTCGGTGGGCGAAAATGCAAAACAGCCCCCGAACCTCTATTTTTACGTAATGGGAAGCTTCCCGGTGACAAATGTGACATTTAGGGATGGACGGTACGTGCATAGGACACCTACGTTGGGAGTTAGAGTCCAAAATGTCATAACAATAGTCAGAAAAAGTGTTTGAGGGGCGACAATGTGTTTATGTAGTTGAACATGAAATGCCCATGTCGTGGGTAACTATTTTGGTAATACCATCTTAAACTATAGTTTGTTTAACTCTTTCCTTATTAGTTTCTGTACGGTAATGTTTTTGGTAAATTGTTTAGTACTTTTGTTGACTGTGGCCATTTTAATTGCCATAAACAAGATAACTTTTGGCATTAATTCATAGAATCGATGCTCGTCTACCAGTCCATGTTTGGGTGTCTTTCATTAGTTAATAGCTATTACTCTCCTTGTCTTTTAATGTTTGAAATCAATACAGTTGCTATATGTCGTCCATAAGTGTCTCTATAGGCACCAAACTAAAGATTTTTTTTTTTTTTTTTTTTTTTTTTTTTTTTTTTTGCAGACGGTTTTGGACATACAAATGTGGATATGATTTTTTTTTGACAAGTACGGGAGAGCATTGTTTTTATACCTCTATCCGTATATATAGTTGTTCAAGCAAATTACTTTTTTGGTGTGGTAAATATCAACTAATTTGGCATGGTAGAAATTAGCATAGCACGTGGTACAAAATAGATTTGGGGTAGTATAGATTAAATTTTTGTTGTGGTATACATTTGTCCTTTTTGTTAATTAAATTGGTTATTCCTGTATTATGTATGGAATTAAATTATTGACGTTGGCTTAGACTTGGTTCGTATTATATATAGAATTGGACATTCAATATTAATTTTTGGGATGGTTGGAACTGAAATGTGTGCACGTTGTTGAATGCTTGAATGGTTGATAATATATTTAGCAGTGATGGATTATATTGTTTATACAGGGTACAGGTTGTACTAATAATAGATACAGGTTGTTTAGAATTTTTTTTATAAAAAAAAAAAAAAAAAGTATTTGGCCACCAAATATTTTGGTAGCCAAATATGTAATTAAATGTTTTAGCGACGAATAATTTAGTAGCAAAAACATAACCAGAAAATTTTTGCGACCAAATATTTAGTAGCTAAAATTTTAGCTACTAAATTATTGGCCATAAGAAATAAACTATTAGCCACTAAATTATTTAGTCACGAAAAAAAAATGGTATCATTTGGCGACTAAAACGTTTGGTGGCAAAAAGTGAAGAAGTGAAATTTAAGAGGTTTTTGGCTACCATAAATTTTAGTCGGTAAAAGTTACAACGACAAAATTACGTGGTCGCAAAAAATATGTATTCTATTGGTGACCAAAATATTTAGTCCGTAATATTTGGTCAAAATTTTACGAACGAACTTTTAGTGACTAACATTTTAGTCGCTGAAATACCACGTTTGCCGACTGACTATAATTCGTAGCCAAATGTTCACTTTCCGTGACGAATTCTTTAGTAGCAAAAAGTAACACCCTCCCCGACCACTCGAACTTTAGTAGCCAAAAGTCATATTCAGCGACTAATGGTTTTAGTGGCGAAAAGATAACATTTGCTGACTAAAATAGATTTAGTAGGCAAATGTCTCACTTTCGGGGACCAAACATAGTTTAGTCACAAATACTATCGCCGACGGGGTATAGGCGACGAAATTGATGACAGAACATTTTAGGCGGCAAATCGTTTCAGCAACCAAATATTGGACTTTTGGCGACTAATATTTTAGTAGCCAAAAGTGCCATTTCTTGTAACTAGTTATACCTTATGTAGTGTTTGATTATGACTTATTTTTCAATTATGACTGAAAAGGATTCAGTCGATAATCAATCTCACAAATATCATAACTTTTCTATGGTACATACCTTTTGAGGGCACAACATGACCCCTGGTTATATATATAAGTTTAATGTGATTAAATTATAAATGAAATTAAAAAGTTAGAAATTGGTTAAAAATTAGGAAAACATTAAATTTCTTAATTGATAATTCATTTTAATTTTTTTTGCTTCACTAAGGATGAACATAAAAGGTATTACCAACGGAATTAGTGTTACAATTAAGTCTAAATTTACATTAGAATTAATTGAGTATTTTTAAAAGATAAAAGATAAAATATCTAACCTATTTATATAAAGAGGTAAAGTGAATTCTTTTATTTTATTACTAAACAAAACCTCAACCAATATGCCACATACAAGTTAGGGCCGTCCATTTATGTGGAGCCCAAGTGAGACTCGTATAAATGGATTATTTAAATTAACTCTGCTACGTAGCTCGAAAAACCCACAGCTCGAATGGCCCAAAAAAAATTTTATATTCTTTTTCCTTCTCCTTCCTTCTTCCTCTTCTGCCTTCTCTCTCTCTTTTCTTCTTTGTCTTCCTTTTCTGTCTTTGACAATTCGATATCTATATATGTCTGTGAGTCTATATGGATATATAAATATATAAATGTGTGTCTCTCTCTCTGTAGGTTCAAGTTGATGACCTGACTTGAAATCTAGTGTTTGGGTTTGTTGAAAAAGTTCCAAATGACTTATCCCTGTTCTTTAGATTTTTGAAATCTAGGGCCTCAGTTTTTTTTTTTTTCTTCTTTCTCCATAACTCAAAATCAAAAAAAGAGATAAAGGAGAGGAAAGAGATAGAGCAGAGAGGAGAGGAAAAATCAAAAAAATAAAACAGAATCTGTGTTGGTTAGATCTGTGTATACACATATCTGCTCCACCTCCCCTCTGTTTCTTCTCTTCTTCTTCTTCTTCTTCTTCTTCCTCTGTATTTTCTGATCCACCACCACAACACCCAAAATCAAAATCAAAATAAAAAATCAATCCCAAAATCAAAACCAAACCCACAGAATCAAAATCAAAATCAAAATCAAAACAAAATCCAAATCCAAAATCAAAACAAAATCAAAATCAAAATCAAAAAAAATTATCAAAACAAAATCAAACCTACCGCATTTGGAGTTGTTTACGTCATGAACATGGTACAGGTTGGGTTGTGGAGTGGTTCGTCCATGGCCCCCTTGCTTTGTTTTCTTCTCCTCTCTTCCTCTTTCTCTCGCCTCTCTGTTTCTCTCTTTTTCTCTTAAATCAGTTTCAGGAAGGAAGAAGGAAAAAGAACCAAAAAAAAAAAAAAGGTGACACTCGGATCATTCGGGCTTTTCCCATTTTGAGCTACAAAGCTTTACTCTCTTTAAATTTATTTGTGACATTGTCACATGTAATACTTTTCATATTGTTGAGTTTCATTCCCCAAGAAGATGTTGTTGAGACATTGGGCCAACCTGGTGTTTATCAATGCTAATAATCTGTTGGGCTAAATTCGCAAAACCCTGGTCCATTCATCCTCACTCCACTTTCAAATAGGCCCAAATTACATATTTCATCGCTACCTATTTATAGCCCTATTCAGCATTTGGGCCTTGACCTATAAACTCTCTACAATTGCACAAAGGTGATCGTTTCACAAATAAGTTCAAAAATAACACTAAGGTTGTGTTTGATTGGGAGATTTGATAAGAGATTTAAAATTAAAAAAAAAAAGAAAAAAAGAGAGAAACGGTTTGTGAAACTAAATGAAATGTAAATGTATTTTATTCATATTTCACTTACTTTTTCCTTTTTTTTTTTTTCTTTTCCCTAATCCCTTCTCAAATTAATTAAACAAAGCCTAAAAGGATTGTCAAAGGCAATTTAGGGCTGGGCTAGTAGAGTTGGACTTGTTGGACAAGCTAGGTTCAATCAGAGTTGGTCACTGCAATCGAGAGGAAAATATATGTATTAGGAGTGCTCGCGGATTAGTTTTTGATGGTATAGTTTGTGGTTTGGACCGGCTTACATGTCTGCGGTTTGAAAAAAATTGAAACCGCAACCGTCCGCAGTGCGGGTTGCAGGTTGTGCAGATAGAGTTCGCGGATATTCGGGCGGTTGCGGGTGGTTTACGGATTGAACTTTTTCCTTTAAAAATTTATTTTTGGACCTATTTTTTTCCATTTTCTAAATATTTATTTTGGGCATTTTCTTCTCATTTTCTAAATTTTATTTTAGGCCATAAAATCACATATTTCTTATCATAAAATCATTATTTTTGAATCATTTTTTATTCATAATATTTTAATCTCAGAGATTCATAAATTGATAATCCATACTTAAAAAAAAAAAAAGAAGAAGAAGAAGAAGTTCTATTTACGTATATAAATAAAAGAAGTTCAATTTACTAGAAATATCTACTAATATGGAAGGTTAAGATTGTCTAGAATTTTATGGAGGAAAAAGAAAAAGAAAAAGACGAAGTATAAGTGTAGGCGGGTGTGTATGGGTACGGGTAAAACCTGCAACTCGAAACATAAAAATATTTCAAACTACATCCGACCCTACTACAGGTTTGAAACCACCGCACATGCACGGATCAGATAAGATAGAGCAGTTTTCGCAGGTCGAATGACCCTATACTCAACCCTAATATGTGCAGATTTACTTGCCTATATTGGCAATAATTTGGCCACTAAGTTGCTGTTTGGCAACAATTTTTTTTGTCTAAATAAGTATAGAAAAGCAAAATATGCTTAATAAATTAATAAGATAAAATGTCATATCCAAACATAATTATTTCATTTTTTTTTTTCTCACAATCATTACATCCAAACCAAAATAAATAAATAAATAGTCAAAAGTACTTCCTAAATGAAACTAATTTAGCCAGACTAAATTAATCAAAAAGTCAGACTAAATTAGCTAAACTTAAATGTCAAGTGTAATATAGCTATAGCGATCCCGGTTTTCCCTTCCTTTGTGTATTGTATTCCGGACTCGGTTCCGTGGATGTGTTGTTGTCTTTTTCTCGTTTTCATCCTTTACGCTTTGTATTTGAGTCTTGGGTTGTGTTGGGCAGGTTTAAAACAGGTTGGTTGTGTTTGGAAACCTAGAGTTGATGCCCAGATTTTGGCCTTCATGCTCGAGCGGGGATTTTGACGCTCGAGCGGGCCCTTCGTTTTTGCTTCTCTGCTCGAGCGGGCATTTTGATGCTCGAGCGTGGTTTTTCATCTCACAGCTTTTTGCTCTGTAGGTCATCGGACACTCGAGCGGAAGTTTTGACGCTCGAGCGGGGACCATGGTCTGCAAAACTTCTGGAAGTGTGCAATTGACGCTCGAGCGGCGCTTTTCACGCTTGAGCGTGAGTCTGTGTCTGATGCTCGAGCGGGGAGTTCCACGCTCGAGCGGGGAGACTTTTATATCAGTCCGAAAAGTGACATTTTGGATCACTTTTTGACTTGCTTTCTCTCTCCTACTTTTTCAAAACCTCAATTGGAGAGCACCTCACTCTAAAACTCCAACTTCTCTCTAGGGTTTGATCTAGTAGGGGTGATCTTCTATCCTTGGGCCTTTGTAAAAAGTGTGGAGCTTGTTGAAGGCTACATTTTGATCCGAAAATCTTGGGATTTGGTGCACCTCCGAAATTCTTCATCTTCACCATTTGGTCTCATCTCTTGAGGTAAGGATAACTACTCATCTTTATGAGCTTTGACATAGATTTTGAGCATTTTGTATAAATGGTTCGGTTTGGGTGTTAGGGTTTAAGATATGGAATATTGAGAAAGAGGGGTTTTGTTATTTTAGCCCATAAATGTGTATTTTGGGTCTTAAAATGAGATTAGTGATAATTATTGTTGATATTTAGACAATTGAGTCAATAATGGGAAAAGTGGGAGAAATGCCATATTTGGGTTTTATTGGGTCATTAGTGTAATTAATGACTTCCATTGTGAAAGATGAAATTGGGATGGGAATAATGAAATTAGCATGATATGAGATAGAATGGTGGAGTTGGATTTATTAATCGCTCACTTTTGAAATTGTTGTTAAATTATCTGTTTGATGCATTTATTATCTGTTTAGAGATAATTGCTTTGGGCTATCGGTGGAGAATAGTCTTGATTGTTGTAGACAATGCATAATGATTAGGCAAACTAAAATTAATCAATTGGATATGCCATCGAGTGTGGCGGTTGGAATAATACATCAAATTTATGTATTGATTGATCGTGTATCGAGCGAGCTTTTCTTCGCTCGAGCGAGCTTCTGAGTTGTTGGCTCGAGCGAGGCATTCTTGGCTCGAGTGAGTGTTTTCTGTGTCTGGTCACTCGAGCGACCAAGTCTTCGCTCGAGCGAGCCTGTTTTATTTAAATAGACAGCAGCGGTTTTTAAAACACTTTTTCATCCTCTTTTTGATTCCAGAACCCTAGGTCCGTGTTTTCTCTCCCTCTACTCACCTTCTCTCTTAGGTTTGATCTACTTAGAGTGTATTTCTACCCTAGGTCCTTTGTTAAAAAGATAGAGTGGGTCGAGGGCTTCGTTTTAATCTGAGCAATAGTGGATTTGGAGCACCTTGGGTTTCCGCCATCTTCTCCATTTGAGTTCTTCGCTTCGAGGTAGGGATACCCTACTCCATTCTATAGGCTTTGTCCTAAGTTTTAGTCATTTTGATATGTTGGTGTTGTTCGGAAATTTTGGGAAAAGCTAGGGTTTGATTTATAATTTAAAAAGGGGGTTTTTCATCTATTAAACATCGTATGATTGAAAGTCATGAAAAATGACATTGATAGTATTAAATTGATAAAATTGAACCTTAGGGTTAATTTTGAGGAAAGGGAGAAAAGCCCCAACTGTTGTAATAAATTAATTTGCATAATTAATTTAGAGAAAAATGTGGAATTAAGTTTAATTCTTGAAATTGGTGAATTATGAGATTAAAAGGTGTAGTTGAATAGTTTAATCACTCACCTATGAAAATGTTGAGTTTACATTTGTAGATACATTTATTTCCTGTTTAGAAATAACTGTTTGGGCTATCGGTGGAGGATAGTCGTGATTGTTGTAGACATTGCATGTTGATTAGGGAAAACTGAAACTAATCACATTGAATGAGTCATTAAATATGACAGTTGAATTAATACAGCGAATCTATGTATTGATTGAATATTGTGTATGACAAGTGTTTAATACATTGTATATGCATATTATTTGGGAGAAGATAGGGGATGTACTCCATGGTTTGAGGGAAGATAGGGGATGGACTCTCAAACCTGTTTAGGAGGAGAAAGGGGATGGACTCCATTAGTACAGCAAATCTGTGTACTTATTGATGTATGGAAGTGTATTAGTATAGCATGTATGTGTACTTATTGAATTATGGAAGTGTTTTAGTGAGCCTTAGTCTCATTTTATAATGTGGCCAGGTTCTGAGCCACGTTTGTATAAATGGAAAGTTGAATAATAATGGAAAGTGAAACATGTCATGGACATTATTGTCATGAAACTGAATTGTGTTATAATTGATTTTAAGTGGTAACCATCTATCGAATGCTATTGCTTTAGTCAATTTCTATATTTGGTTTAGTATATTTCTGCTGGGCTGTGGCTCACCCTATACGAAAACATCATTTTCAGGTCCAGGTGATATGCTACCTCCAAGGAATTAGCTTGGGAGGATTTGGAGTTGAAGACTCTTTCTTTTTAGTTAGCTAGTTTGTTATTTGATGTTACATGTAATTACAAGCCAAGGGCTTAACCTGTAGTTGAGTTAGTACTCATTTCTTTTATGTCCAAGTATTGGCTTGGAAAGATGTAAGCCCGTAGGGCATTTACTTTCGTTATTACATGTAATGTTTTCTTTTAAGAATACTCTGATGAATGGAATAATATTTTATTTTCTTATGTCCATGCATGTCAATATTGTATGTATTTTGGGTTAAATTTTGAGGGCGTTACTATATGTGTTTATATACGTTGTGTTGTGTGGGAGGAGATAGAGGATGTACTCCACGGTTTAAGGGAAGATAGGGGATGGACTCCTAAACCGGATATTGTTTGGGAGGAGATAGGGGATGTACTCCATTGATACAGCAAATATGTGTATCTATTGTGAAGTATGGAAGTGTTTTAATGTGTTATTGATGCAGCAAATATGTGTATCTATTGTGAAGTATGGAAGTATTGTTGATATGAGTTGTTATCTCATTTAAATTGTTAGTAACAAAAATATTGTTGATATGAGCTGTGGTCTCATGGGAACAGTTTGGCCAGGTTTTGAGCCATATTTATGAATTGAAAATCGGTTAAGTAAAGGAAAGAGAAGTGAAACATGGACATATTTGTCACGTAATTGAAATGGGTAATGAATTGATTTATGTGGGTTAAACATTTATCAAATGCTAATGTTTTAGTTATCGCTCATATTATGTTTAGCATATCTCTACTGGGTGTTGGCTCACCCTATATGGGACATTATTTTCAGGTACAGGTGTTATGCCACCTCCAAGGACGTACCTTGGGAGGCTTGAGGCTGCTAGACCCTTTTTGTTGTTTTGTTGTATTACATGTATATCAAGCCAAGGGCTTATGTTGTGTAGAGTTAGTACTCTCTCTTTTGTAACCAAGTGTTGACTTGGAAAGTTGTAAGCCTACAAGGCATTTGCTTTTGTTGTCAACATGTAATACCATTTGTAAGAATACTCTTATGATTATGTTATGAAATCTCTTTTCTTTATCGTGAATGTATGATATTATGGGTTTATTTTGAGGGCGTTACAATAGCGATCCCGGTTTTCCCTTTCTTTGTTTATTGTATTCCAGACTCGGTTCCGTGGATGTGTTGTTGTCTTATTCTCATTTCCATCCTTTACTCTTGGTATTTGAGTTTTAGTTTGTGTTGGGCAAGTTTGAAACAAGTTGGTTGAGCTTTGGTCCCCATTCTTGTTGCCCAGGTTTTTGGTGATCCGCTCGAGCGGGTCTTCTTGCGCTCGAGCAGAGTTTGCATCCTTTCAGCATTTTGTGCATCTGCAAAAATACTGTAGGTGTGTTTTTCACGCTCGAGCAGAGCTCTTTACACTCGAGCGGGTCACGCTCGAGCGGGTGTTCGAAGTTTGTAAAAATACTGGAGGAGTGTAATCTACGCTCAAGCAGGTGGAGTTTGCAGTTGTGTCCTTACGCTCGAGCGGGTCCAGTTTTTGTGTTTGATGCTCGAGCATCCTATTCTCCGCTCGAGCGGGTCATACGTATATCAGATCTGGACTGCGTTATTTCATATCACTTTTCACACGCACTCTCTCTCTCTTACTTTTCAAAAACCTATTTTGAGAGCTTCTCTCACTACATTTCACCTTCTCTCAAAGGTTTGATCTAGTTTGAGTGATCTTCCACCCCAGTGTCTTTGTAAAAAGCGTGGAGCTTTGCTTGATCTTCATTTGGATCCGAAAATCATTGAGTTTGGAGCACATTCGAGTTTCTCATCTTCTCCAATGGGTCTCATCTCTTGAAGTAGGGATAACTACTCATTTTTATGATCTTTAACATAGATGTTGGGTATTTTGAATAAATGGTTGATTTGGGAAGTTAGGGTTTGAGATTTGGAATATTGAAAAGAGGGGTTTTGTTATTTTAACCCATACATATGTATTTTGGGTCTTAAAATGAGATTAGTAATGTTAATTGTTGATATTTGGACTATTGGGTCAATATTGGGAAAAATTGGGGAAATGTCATATGTGGGTTTTATTGGGTCATTAGTGGAATTAATGACTTCCATTGTGAAATATGAAATTGGGATGGAAAAGATAAAATTGGCTTAAGATGAGATTGAATGGTGAAGTTGGATTTATAAATTGCTCACCTTTGAAAATATTGATAATTTATCTGTTGATGCATTTATTATCTGTTTAGAAATAATTGCTTTGGGCTATCGATGGAGGATAGTCTTGATTGTTGTAGACACTGCATGATGATTAGGCAAATTAAAACTAATCAATTGAATATGACGGTTGGAATAATACATCGAATTTGTGTATTGATTGATCTTGTATATGATAATCGTTTATATACATTGTATTATGTGGGAGGAGATAGGGGATGTACTCCATGGTTTGGGAGGAGATGGAGGATGGACTCCTAAGCCGGATATTATTTGGGAGGAAATAGGGGATGGACTCCATTGATACAACGAATCTGTGTATCATTTGTGAAGTATGGAAGTGTTTTAATGTGATATTGATACAGTAAATATGTGTATCTATTGTGAATTTTGGAAGTGTGTTGATATGAGTTGTTATCTCATTTAAAAAGGAAGTGTTTTAATATGAGTTGTAGTCTCATTAAATTGTTGGTCAAGTTCTGAGCCATGTTCATAAATTAGAAATTGGATGATTAAAGAAACGAGGAACGAAACATGAACATATTTGTCATGGAATTGGATTGTGTTGTACGTTGGTTTATATGAGTTAAACATTTATCAAATGTTAATGTTTTAGTTATTGCTCATATTATGTTTAGCATATCTCTACTGGGCGTTGGCTCACCCTATATGGGACATCATTTTCAAGTTCAGGTGATATGCCACCTCCAAGGACGTAGCTTGGAAGGCTTGAGGCTGATAGCTCTTTTTGTTGTTCTCTTTTGTATATTACATGTATATCAAGCCATGGGCTTATTTTGTGTAAAAAATTAGAACTCTACTTTTGTTGAACCTAAGTGTTGACTTGGAAAGTTGTAAGCCTATATGGGAACAAAATCACAGTCCAATCAAATTTCGTGGACTGAATATTTTTTTAAACTCTAAAAATATCAAATTGAGATGGGTGAGCCATTGGCCACATAGCCTCCCTTCAGTAAAAATCACAAACACTATCGACATTTGCTAAAAATACACAAATATTTTTTCGGCATTTTTAATATATCACAGACAACCTTAATGTGTAGAAGCTATATTACAAATAAAGCTATAAATGAATAGAACTGTCCGTGAATAGATTTGAACTCGGCTCAGTAAGGACTTGTTTGAACTCGATGCGTTAAATTTTTATTGCGTTCGAGTTCAAACTTGTTAAAATCCTAATAAACAAGTCGAAACATAATAAAGTCCGGCCCGTTAACTTGGTTCGTTTAATATTTATTTAAATAATATAATAAATAATATAAAAATAGGATAAATATGTTATTTATAAATTTAAATAATATAAATGTAAATAATAACTAAATTTATTTATATGTAAATAATACCTAACTATAAATAATATATTTATATAATAGTGGTGGTAGATATTATTATTTTAGTAAGATATTGACTTTTCTTTTAATATGTTTGTGCATATTGTAGACATAATTGTATAATTAAAATTTTAATTATAACTTTAATCTCATACGTAAATATGAATTTATAATTTTTCTGACTCATTAAGGTTCGTGAATAGGCTCGAGTTCGAGTCAAGCTTAAGCCAACTCGGCTCGAGTTCAATTTGTTAAATTTTTAGAACTCATTATAATCGTAATAAATAGGTCAAAATATACGAAAACTCGGCTTAAACTCGTTTGTAACTCTAATCACAAACATCCTACTAAACAAAATAGAAACCTTAATTTATAAAAATAATAATAATAATAATAATAGGCAAATACTAACAATTGCTGTTTCATTTAATACTCTACCTACAAATTATCCATTGAAAGATTTGACATAAAGGTAAAATAAAATTTTGGCTTTAGTATTTTGTTTTATTTGTGTAATTTTTTTTTTCTTACTTTTTTGGTCCATCTAGTGTAAAAGAATAAAAAACAAAGTAAAAAGTTTTAAAAAAAATTTAAAAAAAGTTTCTAAAGACAAAAGGCAAAAAATATTTGTCTTTGGTGGACATTTTTTCTTTTTTAAAAAAAAAATTGGTGCATCTAATTTAGTAGAGCCTAAAAATGTAAAATAAAAATTAAATAAATTTCACTGAAGAATAAAAAAAAATTATTAAAAAAATCAAACCCAAACAACAATATTTGCCATTTTTTAAAAAGGTATTGCATAAAATTTAAATAAGTGTTATATGAAATTACATGTAACGCCCTCAAAATAAACCCATAAATCATACATTCATGACATGCATAAATTTAAAAGAATAAAGCATACTGCCATTCATCAGAGAATTCTTACAAAAGATATTACATGTTGACAACAAAAGTAAATGCCCT
>JAPPVO010000013.1:99693557-99792158 GCA_030407325.1 Camellia japonica | reverse complement strand
TCGGCCGACCATGGGTCAAAAGGTTCAAGCCCTAAAGCTGGTCCTCCATGTAGCCCTTCAAGTTTATCTTTCCAATGCACAAACCTTGCATTAAAATTCCTCCTGTGGAAAAAGTTATGCCAGTTTTGGTGAAGCCGCGCAGATTTGGTCCAATCGGATTGATCCCCTACTTCAACCAACCATATCTCCCCGCCCGGACTTGTCCTTAGGAGATTCTTGAGTGTAAAATGAAGCCCCGGAAGTAATCTTTCCAACGTGGTGGCCTCATATCTTAATTTCTTCTGTGCAAAGAGTTATGCCTGTTTCGGTGAAGCCGCGCAGATGTTTTCCTCCTTCCCGGATTCATGTTGAAACACTTTTGACCAAAACAAAGCTGTTTTTTTTTTAGAAAAATTGCTGGTCTCCCACACTTCTACAAGCTTTCTAACGATGAAAATAAGGTCCCTGCCAAAAATGGACCAAGACGGATGCAAAACGAAGGTTAGGGGACCAAAACACGCAGTTCGGGGCCCCGAAAACAGGCTGTTAGGCACCGGAAGTGGTGTTCGACCACAAAGGTGGTCCCCAGGCCACAGTGTCTCTCAAAAGAGAGGAGACAAGGTGTGTGCCAAAAACCGGAGCAAACGGAGGTAGTTAAGCAGTCCCGAACCGAGGCACACGGCCGACGGCTCCGAAAAACCGGAAACCGGGCTCCGAACGGGAAAAACGGCCTACGACAATGAAACGTAGCCTACGAACACTGAGAGATGGTCTACGAGACCTCTCCCTCCTTTCAGGAAGAAGAAACAGAGAAAACGGGACCTGGTTCGCAAACCGAGGCAAAGCGCAAAAGAGCCCCGAGGTCCGGAGGTAAGGCTCGCAGTCGAGACTCTGAAACCTCAGAGCGAGCACAATATGCAACATCACCGAGCGTTCAGTTGGTGACGTCTGAGTCTTAAGGTCGATAAAAAATGGGGTGTCTACAGTTGCCCCTCTTTAACGGAACTCGGAAGTCATAAGTGACGGGAGTGAATGTCAAAGCCCAGAGACGACTCATTTTTGACGAGGCCGAAGACTTAGACAAACAGGTAATATAATCAAAGAGGTGTGCCCGCAGGCAGGGGCAAAATGCAACTTGCAATGCAAGAAGCCGAACATACTTATGATCATGCGAAAAAAGCTGTAATGAAGTATATCATGCAATAGTTTTAAGCAGGTGAATACAAATCTAACTACATTTCATGCAGAAAGGATGGAAGAAAATTATCCAATTCTCACTGCGTCTCACGCGGAGAAGGCTAAAAGCGACTACCGAGAATAACCCGGAGTTTCACACACAACATCTCTCCGCGTATCACACACAGGAGAGGAAGAAGGTAAACCTCTCAGCGTATCACACGCAAGAGAGGAAAGGTAAACTTCTCAGCGTATCACACGCAACAGAAAACCTCTCAGCATATCACACGCAAGAGAGGAAAGGTAAATTTCTCTTCAGCATATCACACGCAAGAGAAAACCTCTCAGCATATCACAGCAAGAGAGGAAGGTAAATTTCTCAGCGTATCACACGCAAGAGAAAACCTTTCAGCATATCACACGCAAGAGAGGAAAGGTAAATTTCTCAGCGTATCACACGCAAGAGAAAACCTCTCAGCATATCACACGCAAGAGAGGAAAGGTAAATTTCTCAGCATATCACACGCAAGAGAAGAAAGGTGAACCTCTCAGCATATCACACGCAAGAGAGGAAAGGTAAATTTCTCAGCGTATCACACGCAATAGAAAAAAGGTGAACCTCTCAGCATATCACACGCAAGAGAAAACCTCTCAGCATATCACACGCAAGAGAGGAAAGGTAAATTTCTCAGCGTATCACACGCAAGGGAAGAAAGGTGAACCTCTCAGCATATCACACGCAAGAGAGGAAAGGTAAATTTCTCAGCGTATCACACGCAAGAGAAAAAAGTGAACCTCTCAGCATATCACACGCAAGAGAGGAAAGGTAAATTTCTCAGCGTATCACACGCAAGAGAAAACCTCTCAGCATATCACACGCAAGAGAGGAAAGGTATGAATGAACACCGGAACTCGTCCGAATGTTCGAAACAGAAGATGTCCTAACGCACCGCATGCGAGAGGAGAAAAGACGACAATTGCAAGTGAAAAGGTGCATAACAATGCAGGTGGAGTGTACATAACAATGCAAGTAATGAGCATAACAATGCTAGACAGATGTGCATAACCATGCAACGAATGAGCATAACAATGCTAGATAGATGTGCATAACAATGCAAGTAATGAGCATAACAATGCTAGATAGATGTGCATAACAATGCAACGAATGAGCATAACAATGCTAGATAGATGTGCATAACAATGCAAGTAATGAGCATAACAATGCTAGTGGAACGCGTGTGACAACGCCCGTTTGAAACAAAAATACCGAATAAGGGAATACAAGCCTTAAGGAGACCAAATTCCAAACGCAACCTCCGATTTACCTCTCGGAGGGGTCACGATACATTCCAAAAAGGATACACCTCGTGCATGCCGACTGACGATGAGCTACACATCGAAGACATGAGTTGAAAATTCCGCAGAAACATTTTGAGCTGTAAAGAGTGGGTTCTTCTTGCACTTTCTTGATTGTACTTCCAAACCGCAGTTACTACCTTTCCTTCCTGGCCATGTTCACAACTTTCCCTATTCTCCAACGGGGTGACAGACTAGGTTGATTCAGTATCCAGGATCGAGGCGCATTCACATGCTATCTCAATCTATGGGGCTGCCATACAGATTTCAAGCCGAGGATAGACCCCTGGGTATTTAAACCAGACTTTAGTCTCGGAAATCCCGAACCTTTGCGTTCTAGGCAATAGCCGTCCGAACTCTAGTTTCCACCGTCGCAGTTGGTCTCCTAGGAACTCATTGCAAATACAGCCAAGATGCATCTGGCAGGGGCTGGTTTTCTGAGGGAGCACTTCGATTGCCATTCTGTCATTGAAACAAGCTTGAGTTTGGGAGTAGAGGCACACTCATACTTCGGAGCACTGACAAGGCCTGAAGAGGTACATCCGGAGTATAATCACGGAGAGTATAATCACGGAAACTGAAACAAACTCAAATGCTCCAATTTTCCCTCTTTTCTTTTGCTTCGCAGCCTGGAACCCATATAGCTTCAAATAGGTCCTGTTCTATTGTTCTCACATGACCCGGGTTAAACCCTGCGGTTTTACGAAAGAACAAATCCTGTTTTGCGCAAATGTGGAGAATGGCACAGCACTCTGAGCACAAGATGATTTTTCTTTTGAAATTGAAATGAGAAAAGGATTCTCAACCGGGTATTGAGCCTACAACTGACCACAGCCAAAATGACTCAACACAGAAAAACAAAAGGTAAACGACCTAAACACAACGAGACATGCTCGGGACGACTCAAAGCAGGAATCGAGACAAACAAAACAAAAGACACGACACACAGACGTATTACAAAGACGACAGACCTCTCAGATCGCGAGGAGCCAGTTTCACCGGGTATTGTTTCCCACCCTTTCTCATTTGTGTCTCTCACATCACTCGGCCCTCAGGCTCTGTTTTTCTGAAAAAGCCCTTTCCTCACTTTTTCTCTCAGCGCACACCTCTCTATTCTTCAATCTCTCATTTTAAATCCCTCCCCTGGGTGGTTGATGGATAAACAGAAAGTTGTGGGCTCTTGCCCCTAGCATTCCGCTAGATTCTTATTCTTGTTCACAACAGTGAGTTTCTCCCACAGAGGGGCTGCGCTACAACTGGGTGTGTAGCAAATCTGCAGCTGACATCGGTTGAAGATGCTTTGCTAGGGAGTTTGGACGTGATCAGATCTATCCAGATGGGGGAGTGGAATATCTTGATCCATTCCAATTCATGCTTCGCACATGGCCTGATACCTCGCTGCTTGGAGGGTGTGAGAGCTTTCTGCCCTTTGCTGTTAGCTTGAGTTGCGCCCTGTTCTGGCAGGTAGAGTGCCCTTCTGGCAAGTATGTTGATAATGGGGAAAGACAGAACACCTGACTCAACTGTGCCCCTAGTTCATCATTTTGACCATTTTTTTGTTTTGGTTTTCTACTAAAACAATTTTGACCAATACGAGAGTTAGATTAACATGCTTGTTCGATTTTCTGATTTAAAATCATGCAAGTTAGGCTGTGAGCACTGAAAATTTTCCCTTTTTTGGGTCCAAGAAATGGTCCAGTTTTGGAAAAATGGAATAATTTTTGAGAGAAAATTAGTCAACCTCATTAAAAATTCTCAAAAACTATTTTTGCAAACGACCACTGCTCAACGAGCACGGAACCTACTCTTGAGGTGCACAACCTCAAATTCGAAGGAAAATTGCCCCTTGCCTGAAGGACACTGCATGGCAACGGAAAGTTGCCCCTTGTTTGAATGACGCCGCAGCATACTGAATGGCAACAGAAAGTTGCCCCTTGTTTGGATGATGACGCAGCGCATTGTAATCAGTCCTCAGAGTGACGATCATAACCGAACTCTCGGATACAGAGAAGGCAAAGATGATCAAAACCATTACATGGACACAGTCGATTTGAGTGTTTTACGGCTGGACTTCAGAATGAAGTTGCCTACGTATCCCAAAGATGGGAATCAAGCCTTACGTAGTTCGGGGTTAAGGTACACTCGGGTATTAACCTCTCCTTTTGCGCTCTAACTTTTGCCAAGGCCGCCCTTCCGGGTTTTCAACCTTGCGAGCTTGTTTTTTCTTTTCTTTTCATTCTTTTCTTTTCTTTTTCTTTTTCTTTTTTTCTTTTCTTTTTTTCTTTTTTTTCTTTTTTTTTGTTCTTTTTTTTCTTTTCTTGCTCTAACTTTTGCCTGGGTCGCCCTTCCGGGTTTTCGGCCCAGCGAGCCTCTCAAGGGTAAAAGTGTAGCTTTGTCCATGTCAAATGGTTTTGAGATCCTGAAGTCATCTGAATCCAGGAGAATGGCTGTTGTTCACTGATGATGCAGGAGTCCATCCAATGGGGGCTGAATTGCCCCTAGTGTTGTGGATAGGAACTCAGTTGTCCTTCAGCGATACTTCTTCTTTCTTCCCTTCTGGAATTTGGCATTCTTGCCAGTCTTTATCTTTGACTCTTCGAGCACATCTGACATTTTTGCCCCTAGTTCGAGGGTGCTTCTGATCTAGCTTCGCAAGCTTCTTTGATGACATCTGATCTTCTTGATCTGACTTTCTTGCCCCTAGTTCGGGCTGCTTCAATCTGGCCACACAGGCCTCACATTGTGTTGACCGTTGAACGTTCTGAATTCGAGTTCAAGGTTCAAAGCAAGGGGTCAAGTCTCGAGGCTGAGAGCGATCCTAGGCTGCACAATCTCAAGAGCGATTCCACACAGGTCTTCGCAGGACGGCGCAAAACATTTTTTGAAACCTTTTAAGAAAGCGACTAATCGCTCGCGCTGAAGACAGTGTAGAACCAATCTGGATCAAGCCAGGATCCTTCTCAGTACTCACATTAACAAGCATGATTTCATTCATTAAGGGCTTAGCGTGCCTCTCTTTCTCTCAATTGATCAAATTTTTTCAAATCCCGAGGAATTCCTTCCTCTTTGTTTTCACCGCAGTGTTCAAAAAGTTTTGAAAAACTTAGGTCAATGCAATGAATTCAAGGCACAGAAAAGTAGGCGAAAAGTACTGCCGTTCGATTCAAATTTTCTGGCACAACTGGCGCACGGCCGAAGCAAATACAAGAGTGTGAAAATCACTGCTTTTCATTGAGATCTGTTGGCACAACTGGCTCCTCGGTAGAAACAGACTCAAAGAAAGCAAAAAGACAAACACGAAACAAAACAGTGATGTCCGAGGTAACACCCCCGGGATCACCCGACTCCTATACAACAGGACTGACTCGATACGACAAGACAGACCTCAACTGACTCAGTATGAAAAGACTGACTCAAAACAAAAGGACAGACTCAAAACAAAACAACAAGACTGACTCAATACCCAAGTCAGAATGTAGCATTCGCCAAATGCTCAAAACGGTGCGTGCCATACGCCATATCTGGAGTAAATCGAGTGCCATCCGCAGGTGGTTCATCCCCCGATCACATAGTCACATTATTCCCCCAAGTTCACTATCAAGTGCCGATAGACTTTGCAGGACTTGGTGCGACGATGACCCCGTTGTCGATCAGATCTTGTATTTCGTGGCGGAGACGAAAGCACATGTCAGTGTCATGGCCAGCTCGCTGATGGAAGGCACAGTAGTCGGCTGGGTTGTGTGAGAGAGGGAGTTCTTTGGTAATGGCTGCGGCTCCAGGGGCTTCAGATGCCCTTTCTTGATCAAAACCCCTAGAGCCTTTGACAAAGGCATATAAAGTGGGGTGAAAACCTTCTTGGCTTGGGGTGGATATTTGGCTGCTCGCGAGCTACTCCCGAATGCACCGGTGAATGGGGTGGTTGTTTTTGGTGCGGTGGCGGTGACCATGCCCACTTCAGAAGATCTTGCAACTGCATCACCACTGGTGGTCGCATTCGAACTGCGGAAAACGCCCTCCTGGCTGCTCCTGTCATTGTCAATCAGGCCCTGCTTCAAGGCATCCTCAATCTGTACCCCCATCTCATGCAAATCTGAAAAGGTAGGAAAGGGAGCACGATCATTTTCTGCATCAGTTTGGGTGGAGGTTGCGCACAACCATCCGTATTTGATCCTTTCCGTGGCCTAATGGTCATCATTGAGGCCTTGGCCCTCCAGCGGTTACGAATTCAGAAAAGCTCTCCTTAGGCTCCTGCCTTGTCGTCTCAAGATCACGGGTTGTGATCTCGATTTGCGTGTTATAGGAGTACTGTGCAACGAAGGCCTCGGCCATCTCATCCCAATTTCTTGACATCGTCTTCCAATTTTGCGTACCAGATGGCCGCCACCCGACAGGGTCCGGCCGAAAAATGAAGCTTCTGTAGTCTGGTGAGGCCCATCGGCCGTAGTATGTCCGAAAACAAACGAGATGCACCATGGGATCCCCGGACCCATCAAAACGGTCGATTTGTGGCATCTTGAACCGATCTGGCAGCGTCACAGCCGTGTCGGTATACCCGTCCTCAATGTCCGGGATGGACTTTACCCCTGGGATTTCTTGAACAACTTTTCAAGCTTGCTCAACTTCAACGCTGTAGGGTCCACCTCGAACTCAAAGGGAGAGTCCGGTTGATTGATAGGAGTGGGTGCCTTGGATAGTTGAGGTAGAATCGGGGGCGGAGCCGGCCCTGTCGGGATGTCTGTATCCTCCTGGATATTCTGAACATTTGGTGTCTCCCCGGGTATTGGATCTCTTGGTGGGGGAGGAGCTTGATGTGAGGCTGATACTCCGGCTTGCTGCTGTAGCCGGGTAATTAGCTCTGCCTGCTGGGTCATGACCGCAGCCTGCTGTTTGGCAAATTCCGCTTGGCGGACAGCATCTTGCTGCATGAGTTTCATACTTTCCTGCATCTGACGCATCATTGCCTCCATCCCTGACGTGTTCTGCTATCCTGTAGTAGAAACTGAGACCTCAGCCTGACTGTTCACTGGTGAAATGGATAAGGGCCACTGATCTGGTAACTGCTGAACTGGTGATCTGTGCCTGACTGGCCTTTTTACTCTGCCTCCGGCGAAGGAACACTGATTTACCCTTGAACTGAATCTCTGACCTGACAAAGTCTATCAGCACAAGTCCGATGAACCTCGGGGGATATTGGAGCCCTGAAGCTATAGTTCCACGACCCCTAGCAAAAGAGAAAACAGACAGCATCTCAGCCTGATTTCACCTGAACAGATACGAGCATAGTTGAATGAGTGTGCTCTCTACTGAATTCTGCCCAAAATTCTGCCGTAAACTGATACCCTCAGGTAAAACTGATTCTTCCAAATACTGATGCCCGCAGGCCTGATACCCAGACTTGCAAACTGACATACAACCTGTAGAGACACACTCTGACAGCACGTATCAAGCAAGTAAGAGCCAAAACACCCCTATGGAGGGGTAGGGTTTCCCTGTCCTATTTTGTCAGGAGCTAGGGTTTCACTACGCACACAGCGGTTTCAAACAACCTATAAACGGGTAAGCAACCTGTCCTAGTTTGGAATGGTCACTATGGATTCCGAATATGCACTAGGTCGAATGGTCAAAAGGGTGCCCCGGTAAAACCGGGGTTTGTGTTCCCATACTGGCAGAGCCCGTAACCGGTAAGCCTTATGGCACGCCCTCTGGCAAACCGCTCAGGAATAGCAGATGGCAAACACGGTGTCCTAGGCGCACCAATGCAAATGCAATGCAAAGAAACACATAAGTGTAATCAAAACAAGATATCATGAGTTCGAGTCAAGCTCTCTAAATCCCCAGCAGAGTCGCCAGAAACTGTAGACGCCGCCCGGGCTCACTACAGTTCGGACTCATTTGTGTCACGGTCCTGTATCTAATCTCGCGAGTGCAATGCAAGACCGATGAATCATCAAAGAGTCCAAATCCGGCAAATCGTTTTGAAAAACAGATTTTTGAAAGAAGTGCCAAACATGGACTGCTTTGCCAGATACAGAGTCGCCACCTAAATATTTTATTTTGGGAAATTTAGGAAACCCTGACTCGTTGCCTAAGGCCACGTGTCCGTCATCACCAAAGTTGCCTCGGCTCGGGAACTTGGGTACGATTGGGGAAGGTCACTTCGTGAGCACCCCCGCTCGCCCGATCAAAGATCGGCCTCTACTAACCATGATATCTAGTTTTGAAAACATTATGCGTTCTTATTCCGGTTATTAGCCTAGATTTACTATGTGATGCGCACAGCATACAAGTATAGACTGGATCGCCTGAATTGGAACAAAACATTTCATGTTTGTTTTGAAAAGGGTTTGCTACTCGCAAGTAGGCTTAAAATGCAGATTTTGCCACCCTCAGGTGGGCTTAGAAAAGATGGTTTTGCCACTATCTAGTGGGCTTAAAACTCACAGTCGATGCATTGTTCCAATCCAAATAACCCAACCTTCACCCACAGGCATTCAGGCAGTTATATCACATAAGCAATAGCCTCATGGTAAGCATGCTATCATGGCAGTCACTCACACGCATGCAAGGATGCTAAAGCATAAAACTTACCGAGTACTCCAAGCCAAAACAGAAAGCTATGTTAGAAATCCATGCATGATCCTAACTATACAGAAATGCCTAATGCAACACATGCAAAATGCAACTATAGGCTCGGCTATTCTAAACATGGCATATGAAATGCTACAGCTAACATGTATTCAACTCGGAATTGAAATACAATGCAGTTAGTATGATGCGCCGAGCCCGGTGCATGCAAAACAGATGAATGAATGCAAACATGCTATCATACTGTATGCTAATTGAAACATGCCCTAATCTAACCATCATAAGCTGGTAAATAAAAGGGAGAAAGACGTGGGGTTGGAAGACATACATCACACACACACACACTTATTACAGTTGTGCCCTCGCTCGGAGGGTCCGAATAAATAATACAGTCCGAATAAATAATACAGTCCAATAAGTACAAAACCTAATTAATTAACAAATTAACTAGGAAAGCAGTAAACTAGCATGCAAGCTATGGACCGCCTCAGCTCTGTTCCGAATGATGAATGATGCATGCTTGAGTTGCCTTGCGCGGAAATCCATTGCGATGCCCCAATTAGCCTCTGTTTACAATTAAGCCGGAATATTGACGAAGCTCCAAAAGACTGCGGTTTCTATTTGCTGCAACAGAGAGCAAGAAAGGGGCATGGCAAAGTATTTTCACATGTATGCTTGCCTCGATCCTCGTGCCACCAATCACGCATCTCGATGCATGATGGCCGAGGAGTCGAATTGCACGACTCAATGTGAAATGAATGCACATGAAAACAACAAGGCCTAAACTCCATCATGGGTAATCCGGAGTGTCCGACTGGGAATTGAGACACGTTCCGTCACTCGGAGTACGAAACGTCCCTCGTTTCCCGTGCTTGGGCTAACTCCTATCCCAACACAATGCAAATGAGATGGCATACACAATGCGACTAACCTACAACCTAGCATACGCAATGCTATGAAATGGCATACACAATGCTCGATGTAACATGGCATACACAACGCTCAACATACAACCTAGCATACGCAATGCTATGAATGAAATGGCATACACAATGCATAATGGACTTACACCAACATGAGTGGACCTCAGCCACACTCACATCAATGGCCATAAGATGAAAATGAGATAACCGAAATGCGTGTACACATGCACGTAAACCGAGGACCGATCCTAAGACACAACATGCAACTCTAACAAGGCATGGCAAAGGATGAGAGATGGCATATGAACATGTAAATTCGAGCACTGAAACATGATGCTAAATGATCCCGAAACATGGAAATATGGCACCCGATGCATGAAGTAAACCCCGAAACTCAAAACTAGGCACATGTATTGACTTATAGCTATGCAAAGGAAGCATTATTTGATCATGAAGTCTAAGGACAGAGCCAAGGCAGTCCCAAAACACGCACATTTCCAGTTTAAGGCATGGCCAAAAGATGCTAACATGATGGGCTAAAACAACATGCAACAATGGCTAGTAAACATGGTTTATATGGCATGTATATGAAGCACACGAGAACTCATCAAACCAGCCAAAATCAGTGAATAAAATATGTCAAAATATTCCCAAATAACCTCTGAAATGCAGCCAACACATGCAAAAATGATGAGTTCCTTTAAAGGGCCATACAAGGGGTTGTTAAGCACATATAAGATAGACACTTAACAAGACCAAACCAACTCTGGAAATGGATTATGACAGCCCTAAAACTCACCAAATAGGCCATGAAATCAGTCTAGGAAATATGCAAAGGAAGGCTTCTTTGAGAGGCCTTGAATGGGATTGCTCTACACATGCATCATAGACATAAGATATGGCAAAATGGGCTCTTAATAGAGCCTAGGAAGACCTTAAAACCCTCATAATAAGGCTTGAAACATGACTTCAATACATGCAAAATAGAGTCCCTTTGGAAGGCCAAACATGCTAGTAAAGAGAATGAGGGGTGAGAGGGTCACCCCTCTATGATTTCAAAGCTCAAAACCTCATCAAAGCCACTAAAAATCCACTGGATTTCAGTGGCTAAGAGGCCAAAACAAGGCCAATGCAAATGCTCAAATGTATGGCTCAAAGCATGTAGAAATGAAGCATGCAAGGAAGAAGATGACTCCAAAAAAAAAGTGACCTCAAACAAACTTAAAGAAGAGGTCAAAACAAGACTTTTTTCAGTTTATAGAAAATCTCGAAAATGTTCACAAGTAAGGCTAAAATATGATGCAAAAATAGCCCTAAAAGAGAGATTGAACAAACAAGGAAATAGATTACTTCAAACAGCAAAGTGTCCTTAATCAAAGTTGAAGAGGGGGTCAAAATAAGACACTTTACAGTTTGGGTCGAAGCCCAAAAATGCAAGAAGGGCTAAGGTATAGAGCAAGATAAAGCTTCAAAGAGGGGGAAGATGACTTACCCTTGTAGCACGGCAATGCAGCAGCTTTTGGTCCAAGAAAATGAGCTCTCAACCTCTGCAAATGACCTCCAAGGTGCTGGAATGGATGATGGAAGTGGTAGGCTATGAGGTGTAGGGTAAAATGGCCAAGAATATGGGTGTTTGGAGGCTTGAAGTATAGATATAGAGGGTTGTATGTATATGCACCAGCCAAAATCTTCTAACCCTTGCAAATGGTGGTGAAGGGTTGATTATATAGGGGGAGAAGGCTATGGCTTCTTGGAGAAGCCAAAAGGGGGGCTCAAAGCTTCTAAAGGAAGCTTGACCAAAGGGGTCAAGCTTCCTCAAGAAGCTTGACCAAAGGGGCCAATTCCACCTTGAAACCAAGCAAAGGGGTGAAAACCACCTTAAAAGGACCAAAACAAGGACAAACCCTTCGGACAATGGGTCAAGTGAAAAACAGCTGGCACAGCTGGAATACACTCACGGAGACAAAAATGGCTGACCAGTTCAAAAGGGCCAAGGTGGTCGGCCGACCAGGCAAGGTGGTAGGGCGACCAGTTTAAGTGGTCGGCCGACCAGGGGTCAAAAGGTTCAAGCCATAAAGCTGGTCTTCCATGTAGCCCTTCAAGTTAGCTTTCCAATGCCGCAAACCTTGCATTAAAATTCCTCCTGTGGAAAAAGTTATGCCAGTTTTGGTGAAGCCGCGCAGATTTGGTCCAATCGGATTGATCCCCTACTTCAACCAACCATATCTCCCCCGCCCGGACTTGTCCTTAGGAGATTCTTGAGTGTAAAATGAAGCCCTGGAAGTAAGCTTTCCAACGGTGGTGGCCTCATATCTTAATTTCTCCTGTGCAAAGAGTTATGCCTGTTTCGGTGAAGCCGCGTAGATGTTTTCCTCCTTCCCGGATTCATGTTGAACCACTTTTGACCAAAAAAAAGATGTTTTTTTTTTAGAAAAATTGCTGGTCTCCCACCCTCCTACAAGCTTTCTAACAATGAAAATAAGGTCCCTTCCAAAAATGGACCAAGACGGATGCAAAACGAAGGTTCGGGGGCCAAAACATGCAGTTCGAGGCCTTGAAAACAAGCTGTTAGGCACCGGAAGTGGCGTTCGACCACGAAGGTGGTCTCCCGGGCCACAGTGTCTCTCAAAAGAGAGGAGACAAGGTGTGTGCCAAAAACCGGAGCAAACGGATGTAGTTAAGCGGTCTCGAACCGAGGCACACGGCCGACGGCTCCGAAAAATCGGAAACCGGGCTCCAAACGAGAAAAACGGCCTACGACCACGAAACGTAGCCTACGGCCACTGAGAGATGGTCTACGAGACCTCTCCCTCCTTTCGGGAAGAGAAAACGGAGAAAACGGGACCTGGTTCGCAAACCGAGGCAAAGCGCAAAAGAGCCCCGAGGTCCGGAGGTAAGGCTCGCAGCCGAGACTCTGAAACCTCAGAGCGAGCACAATATGCAACATCACCGAGCGTTCAGTTGGTGACGTCTGAGTCTTAAGGTCGGTCAAAAATGGGGTGTCTACACCTTTCTTCAAAAAATTTGGATGCCCCAAAGGGCTCATGTCTTTATCAAAATCTTGAGGTTTAAATACCCATCAATGCTTTCCTCTACAATCAATGTGGGATTGGTAGTTATACACAATTCCCAATACCTCATTCATGAGGCCAACTTTATAAGACAATTTCTTATTCAATTCTTAATGGTTTTTCGTCATTTCTTTTGTGATGTAAAGATATTGTTACAAATAATCTAAACTCATTTAATCCCACATCAACTAATGGTTGAGACTTATTTTAATTTCACATTAAAGTCACCATAAAACCCTTTTTTTTTTTTTTTTTCTTTTTTTTTTTTCCAATAGTTGGTAGCCATCAAGGGAGGTAAGTTATAGATACTCAAGGGTGTGGTCTGATATAGTCACTTTGGCTGATCAGAATCCTTCTATGATGGTGAGTTTCTTGAATAGTTTTAAGATAGTAGTTGGAAATGGGGAAAGGGTAAAATTCTAGGAGGATATCTGGTGTGGCTTTCACTGTTTGAAATTGGAGTTTCCAAGATTGTTTAGCCTATCTTTGGAGTAGGAAGGCACTCTTAGGAGCTTCCTTGATCTGAGAGATGCTGTAGGGGAGTGGAATTTGCTACCTAGAAGGGAGATGTTTGAATGGGAAAGGCTTTAGTGGTTGAGACTTGTAGCAATTCTGGTATCTAGTCCTGCAACTAAGGGGGAGGTCAGTGACTATTCAAGGTGGGTTGCTAATGATTCGGGTATCTTCTCTGTTTCTTCTTTATATTCTCATTGTAATTTGGATGGGGCCACTCATCATAGGTTGTGTAAATTGGTATGGAATTCAGTTTTGCCTCCCTAAGTGCAATTCTTTGGCTGGCTTGCCTGGAAACACAAGGTGAAGATAGCT
Organism: Camellia japonica; assembly: GCA_030407325.1. Classification (NCBI taxonomy): domain Eukaryota; kingdom Viridiplantae; phylum Streptophyta; class Magnoliopsida; order Ericales; family Theaceae; genus Camellia; species Camellia japonica. Next base: position 99,778,240 of record JAPPVO010000013.1, on the reverse strand, counting down.
GCATTTGTGTAAAGAATTGGTGTTCTCAATGGTACCTCTTCCATAGTTTGTAGTTTTTGCAAGAATACTAAGGAATCTGTGATTCGTGTATTATTGCATTGCCCTTTTGTTTGGGAAGTGTGGTCAGCCTTATTAAGATGGTGGGGTGTTGAGTGGGCCATCCCAGGTTCTGTTGAAGGAATATTGCTCTGGTGGGAGGGTCAGCTTCTGAAGAAACTAGAGAAGAAGATATGAAGAATTACCCCCCTTGCTACCCTGTGGTCCATCTGGAAGCTCAGAAATGATTGTGTATTTAGGGATGACACACCTGTAATTTGGGAATTATGTGAGCTTATAAAAATTAGAGTTGCATTATGGTTCAAAGCCTCTTACAAAGATCTTTAATACTTTGTGAATGACTTTATTTTCAATCTTAATCAGATCAGAGTATGCATTGGAGGATGTTGAGTTGGTCTTGATTCAAAGGGTCAGGTCTGTTGTGCATGTCAATAAGGTGTGTTGCAGGATGTTGTTGTGTTGATTGCAGGTTGGTGGTCTATTGGGTGGTCTGTTAGTTGTTTGTGATTTGTTTCTTTGGTTGGTTTCTCAGCAACTCTTGTGGATGGGTTTAGTTGTATTTTGGGCATGCTTGCATTGATCTAATACTCTTTTCTCCCATCCCCTTTATTGATGTAATAGTTATTGATTATCAATAAAGGTCTCTTTCTTTTGCCGATCCAAAAAAAAAAATCTCCCCTTCAGTTTTTCCGTTCTTGGTGAGCCAAAGGTTTTGCAGATTTCTGTGTGGAAGTTTAAGCAAATGTCTGTAGATTTCTACTCTAATACATTGCAAATGGCATCGTCCTATTGATGTACTACACTCTTTGTACTTCATTGTCTATTGTTTTATTAGCTTTCACTGGTTTTTTTTTTGAACAAATTAGTTTTCACTGTTTTAGCGCAATGTTCCTACTGTTGCCTTTTGAAAGACAATTATCATTCCTGCTGTTAATGTACATTAATTAAATTGGGCGGTCTTATTGGTGCCAACTTAGTTGGGACTGATTTGGCTCGCTATGATACTTTTTGCACTCATCCTGTTTTTCCTTTTTCTCCTTTATTGATGTATTAGATTTTGCTCTTCATCAATAAAGTTTACTTTCTTTGCTGATCAAAAAAAAAAAAAAAAAAAATCAATAATTCTTACATTTTGTTACTTATCATTTTGATCCATGTAATTTTAATTAGTTTGATTTTGACTCTTAATTTAAAATTTTGTATCAATTTAGTCTAATTGATAACACTGAATTGATTGAAGTTTTTTTGTTTTCTTTTTCTATCAACGAAAAAGAGACCTTTATTAATGATAAAAGAATACATCATTATCTAACAATACTAATCTAATGAATCAAATTGAGATGAAATCATAAATTTAAAGACAAAATCTAGTCAATTGAAATAGAGACTACATTTAATTAAATTTCTAAATTGCCAATGTTTCTTCAATGAGTGATGCTGTACAACCACAAAAAGACATTAAAAAAAGAAAAAGAAAAAGTGTAATGCTAGGTATAGTATCCTCCATTCTTGAATTAGTTATTGTATGTTATGGAATCACATACAATAAGTTACAAACTATCAATAATAGAGCCCTAAACTTGGTTTACAAATAGTATAAACTTAGTTTTTGTCTTATAGTGCTTTATGATTGATAGGTTGTATAACTTAATATACGTAATTGCATAAAACGCAATAACTAATCCAAGAGTGAAGAGTTTTCATGAAACTTTTTATAATATTTCTTTCATGATGACATTATGAAAGAAACAAAAAAAACAAAAAATTTCTTTAAACACAAAAAAACAAAAAAATTTCTTACACGGTCATTGATGCCGAATGAAAATTAAGCACATTAAAATCATCTCTTTAAATTGTTATTGAGAACACAATTTTGGTGAGAAAATTCTAAGAAAGCCTTCGTGGGAAAAAAGCCAGTTAGATGAAAACTCAAGTTACACAGTCAATTTTTATTTTATTTTATTTTATTAGGTTAGATGGAAAGTCAAGGGATGTTATTTTTGTCATTTGAAATATTATTGACTTATTTTAATGACATTCTTTGTCACATTACATGTTATTAGTTAAACTTTATTAATGGAAGTTCAATTTTTTGGATGGCTTGCATGGAAGAATAAGGTGAAAACTGCAGTGTTCTTACAGAGAATTGGAGTTCTTAATGGTAGTGCATCTACACTTTTCGGCTTGTGCAAGAATGAGGAGGAAACAACACTTCATGTGCTACAGCATGTTATTTTGAGTTGGTGGGGTGCACAGTGGGCTGTTCCTGGGACTGTGGAAGGACTGTTACTGTGATGGGAGGGGGGACATTTCAAACGATTGGAGAACAAGTTATGGAGAGTCATCCCAATAACAACTCTTTAGTCCTTGTGGAAACTCAGAACTGAATGTGTATGATGCAGTACCAGATATAAGGGAGCTTTGTGAATTGCATTATGGCTCAAAGCTTCAACTAAGGAGTGACATTTCTTAGTCAATGATGTTCTCTTTAATTTCAACAAGGTTAGGGTATGTATTAGTGGTGGCTGAATTAGTTTGGAATGCTTTGGGAGGTTGTTGGAGCGGCAAAGCAAGGCAAGGCAAGGCAACTGATGGGATTGAATCAGAGGAAAAACAGAGGATTGGCTGAGTTTGTGACACTGCTGTTGCGGCTCTAGTCCTTTCTTTCTGTAGATTTGGTTTCTATTATCTTGTTTGGTTCTAATTTTCTAAATTCAATTTTTTAAAAATGAGTTTTTTTGGTTTTTCTTGTTTTTTTTTTTAGTGATTTTTTTTAATATTTTAAGTAGTTTTTTACTTTTTAGATGCACTTAATATAAATACAATTAAAAGTAAGGTATTTGTGAAAAAAAAAAAAAAAAAATCAATACATTCTCGTATTCTTGTATATTTATTGATTTTTAAAAAATATTTTTTTACAAATATTTTACTTTTGGATAAATTACGAATACACCCCCTAAGGTTTACTTAAAATATAGATTGCCTCCTGTGGTTTGAAAAATTAAAATACCCCCTTATTAGAATTTTTTATTTAACAGAATTAACTAAAAAATGAAATTCATAATTGTTCTCCTATAAAATAATAAAATTACCTAAATTATTAATTGAAACATGTTTTTAACATCATTAAAAACTGTTAATTGACTTGGTGATTTATTAATAAAATGGGTGATTTGTTATGAAATTAGAAACCTCAGGGGATGGAATGTAATTTGCAAAACTACAGAGGGCGATTTGTATTTTAATCAAACCTTAGGTGGTATATTTGTAATTTACCCTTGAAATTCTGGTAACATTATCCAAAAAAGGGAACCATCTGCAACCTGTCATGGGATATTTGGCACAAATTATTCTTTTCCACAAGGCCTGATCTTCATTAGCAAACCTCCACCACCACTTAGAAAGTAAACAATCATTAACCTCTCTAATCTTCCTTATCCCAACCCAACTTGATCCTTGCTTTTTGTGATGCCCTCCCATTTCACCATATGTAATTTCCTCTTTAGATCTGTTCCTCCCCATAGAAAAGCAGCCTGTATCTTGTCAGTAGCCCTTGCAACCCCTTGTGGCATCTTGTACATAGACAGATAGTAAACAAGTAAACTTGATAAGACTGCTTTGATCAATGTTAATTTACCCCCAAAGGACAGCAACCTCCTTTTCCAAGAAGCAAGCTTGATTTTGAAATTATCAATGACAGGTTTCCTAGTTGACATTCTTCATAATTTTCCCCAGCGCCAAAGGCAAACCAAGATATGTGAAGGGTATTTATGATACCTACAATTAAGTTTAGCTACAAAAATTTGTTAATACCTCTTCTTCCACTCCCACCCTTTGGTGAAAATTTATTTTGAGTCCAGATATCAACTCGAAACACCTTAGAATTCTTTTAATAGTAAGCACTTCCACCCAACCTGCCTCACAAAATATGATTGTGTCGTCAACAAACTGCAGGTGAGTTAAAACCTTTTTATAATTTCCAACTTCAACTCCTCTAAATCAGCCCCAATTCCTTAGCTCTAGTTTAGCAATATGTTGAGTCCTTCAGCCACTAAATTGAATAAAAAAGGTGATGATAGGGGTTATACATTTACTAGGACTGAGAGACTCTTGCTGAAGTTATACATTCCTTCATCCAATATAATTTTATTATATTTGTGTTCCAAAAAAATAAACATGTAGTTTTAAAAATAAATCATTGAATTTTTTAACACGAAAATAATAAAATCATATGATTATAATTATTGAATCCATATAATTTTTTTTTTTACAAATAATATACACAGTAAACATTATAATAAATTAAAGTTGGATTAATTACCTAAAAGTCCTATCTACATATTTTGTGGTAGCTTAGGTCCTATCTAAAAGTTTTTGAACCAATAAGTCCTATTTATAAATAAGAAGACATTTTTACCCTTCAATCCAAATAGTTTATTATATATATATATATAAGTATAACGGATCTGATATTTCGTATCTGAGGAGTACTGAATTTCTTCGTCTCTGTTTGTAAGTAAAGAGTTTCACTCTCCTCACTCTGTTTTTAAAACCTTCTCCATTTGTGGGTTCTTTTTCACTGTTCTTGTTTGGTTGCTGAGAAATCGGAAGAAAATGAAACAGATTGGCTTGACTTAATAATGTACTGTTTTATGGTTTTATCGGACTAAACTGAGCTTATGTTGTTCCTTTTGCCATGAAAAGTCTTAAATTTCAAACTGCAGTTTTCAGGCCTCGTATTAAAGCGACTTTTTGTTTTTTTGGGTCTTGTGTTGTAATGCTTAGATCATAGATCCCTTTATAAAATTCTATACAGATGTTTTATAATTAAAAGATATAGAAATTTCATGAGCTGAAAATTCTCTCCTCTGTTTTTTTGTTGGTTGTTTGGGTATGTATGGTGAGGGTTGTTAGTGCAGATAGATAGAAAGATACAGATGCAGTGATGAAGAGAGAGAAAGAGAGAGAGAGAGAGAGGGAGGTAAATAGCTGAGACGAGAGAATGAATTAGGAGATTGAGAGAGAGAGAGAAGAAGAGATTTTTAAAATTGAGAACCTCCTCAGTTTATAATATTCTCAATTTTAATCATGAAAAAATTGAGAAATTTTTAAAGATTGATAATTATAAATTTTTTAGAATATTCGCAGAATTATCTTTCTTTTCAATCCCATACTTTTCTCAGAAACCAAACAGAAATTTTTTAATTTTGATAATTATATACTGAAATCATTCTCTATTTGAAAATTGAGAATATTCTCAGTTTAAAACTGAAAAAATGATAATATTCTCAATTTTAACACAAAAAACTGAAAATTTTCTCAATTTTATTGAATATTTTTACAAACTAAAATCATTCTCAAATTTAAATTGAGAACATTCTCAGTTTTGAAACTGAAAATATCTCAATTCTTACCTACAAACCAGATCTCCTGTCCCCATCTCTTTAGTCGATTTCATATGCTCTGTTTTGAACCCTGTAATTGAGCAATCAAGTATTTTAAGGGTTGGAGTTACACACACACAAGGGATACACTTGAAAACCACAGTTTTGAGAATCTAGACTGTATCAAAAACCCAAAATTGATGGGTAAAAAGACATAGAAGAGACGAAGACCGAGTCAACCAATAAAGACAATAGTGTCTGGATCATTGTCAAAAAGAAAGAAAAGCAAACGCTTACTCATTTGGATTGGCCCTAAAATGAATTTGAAAGTGTAGGCTTTCATATTCAGTTGAAATTCAAATCTATGATTTCCACCGTTCTTGTTGTTGATCGTATATACACACGCACACATATATACGTATTTGGCCTTGGTTGAATCGAAGGAGAGAGAAACCCTACGGTATAGTATACCTGTAGAGAGAGAGAGAGAGAGAGTTTGTTTGTTTGTTTGGTGGTCTGAAAAAACTGCAAAAATGTGAAGTGGGCAGTGAAAGCAAAGCAATGAATGCGAGTTATGGTGGAGAGATTGTGGTGTCTACTTGTCTACTGATCAGAGATAGAGTGTGATCTCCAACGACGATGCTTCTTCCGGCTCTGGATCCTCCGACAAGCCTCGCGGAGCTTTCTCGAACCTGTTTTCAGTTCGTTTTCGGTGGAATCGTCAAGCCACTCCAAGCTCTAGGCCAGTTCTTGGGTCCCAAGAGATCGAACTCGGTTTCTTGTTCTTCTTCTTCTTCGCTTTCGGTTGGTACCAGAGCGACAGTGAGATGGAAGGAGACAAGAGAAACAAAATCAAAAAACAAATCGATTCACATTCACTCACTAACCTCTCTGATCTTCTTTTGCTTCACATCAATGAAGCAAAACGGGACTAACATCGTTCAAGAATGGATTGAGAGAGAGAGAGAGAGAGAGTAAGAGTAAGAGAGTGAATGAAGTACAGCAATGGATGTAAATCATCTGTTTAATGTTTTGATTTGGTAAGGGTAGTTTCGTCATTTGAATGGATTATGGGACTTATTGGTTAAAAGTTTTTGAACTAGGACTTAATGGACCATTATTTGCTAAAACGGGACTTGGCTGTAAATCACCCATTAAAGTTTTAGAGATAAAATTACATTTTAAGAATAAAATATTTTAATTGTTAAAAGTGTTATTGTTGTATTTTTAGTAACGAAATTAGAGACTTATTGATGAATTACTGTTCTTTTGAGACTTTTGTCTCAAAAAATAAATATTTTTTGCACCAAATTGATTTGTTTTTAAAAGTGCATTCGTTAGTGTTATTTTAAAAAAAAAAATGGCCAAAGTTATTTTTAATTTCAATTTTCCGGATGATTTCTTGACCATTGATCCCCAAATATTTTTTACGATAACATTTTTACTTTCGAAAATAAATAATTAAAAAAAAAATTGGTCCATAAAACTTTTATAGGTTAGTGAAAACTTGAAAAATAAAGTAGTAAATTACTAAAGGGCATTGTTATTTAGGTCTAAAAATTAAATTTACTTTCTATATCTAGTAATGTGTCAAGAAGATGATTGATTAATAATTAAATATTCTCTAATTATCAATCAATTATCTTTCTAACACATCTTTAAGTTTAGAAAGTGAGACTAAAAAGTAAATTTATGTATCATTTTCTATTACTAAAAGGTAAGGTTCATGGGAGGTCACATCGCCAGACTGGACCATTGAATCAAAAAATAATTTGGATAATTACAACAAAAAAAAATAATAAAATAAATAAATTCAAAATTTTAGCCTTGTAACAAAATAAATTTTTAATTTTGTCAATTCAAACCTTAATTTTTTGCCATTTGCTTATTTTCGTTCAATAAAATCTACAAAAAAAAGTATTTTTAGACATTAAACTGAATAAGTATACATAAAATATCTAAAATACTATTTTTATTGAGTTCAATGACTAAAATGCCTATTTTTCTATTGATTTTACTTACTGAAAATAAACAAATGATTTAAATTGAAAATAGTTCAAAATTTTAAAATTTAAATTGATAAAATTAAAAATTTAAGATTTATTTTATTATAAAGCTCAAATTTTAGAGGTTTTTTTTTTATTTTTTATTTTTTATTTCCCCGAAATAATTTGATAACGCGTTGTAAATATCTTTGCAAGTGGCCACCTCATTTTTGGATTGGAAGTTTCCTGGAAACCAATCACTTTGGCTTTAATTTTTTTAAAATTGAAATTTTATTTTTCCTATTTTTTTATTTTTAGTTAATATTTTAGAAATTTTAAACAAATTTTTTTGTTTTTGTTTTTTAAATGCACCTTACTTAGATATATCTAAAAAGTAAAATATTTTTCGAAAAATATTTTTAAAAATTAATAAACACACAGAAAACGAAAATGTATTGAATTTTTGTTTTTTTTTTTTTTATATTTTTGGTATTTACTGAATTTTTTAAATATTTTTTCACAAATATTATATTTTGTAAGTGTATTTATATTAGGTGTATCTAAAAATTAAAAAAATTCTTAAAATATTAAAAAAATTCAGTAAAAAAAATATGAAAATAAAAAAATTTCAATTTTTTAAAAGTGAATTCTAAAAAGTAAAACCAAACAACTTTTTGCCGACATTAAAAAAAAATTACATTATTTGTCTCTCTGAATGAAGTGTCATTTTAGTTTTCATAATTTTAATTTAAATAATTCAATTATTACATTTTCAATTTTGTTGATGTGGTCTATCTGTTATGCCTTGTTAAAATTTAAATAGAAAAAAAATTATGTGCAAAATTATAAGGATCAAAGTGGAATTCTAAACAAACAAAGGGATCACTAGTGTAATGAATATGTTATACTGGTAGTCCACGTAATTTGTTTTGAATTTTCCTTTGGTCCCGCTAATTTTATACATTTTTTTTTTTGTCATTTCAAATTCTAACCATAATTGATGGAGGAATAATATTGTAACAAAATTATAAGTATAAAGATCAAATTATTAAAATTAAAACTAAAAAGACTAACCATAAGTTTCCAATCCCAGTTCATACGTTTGTTTGGGCATATCTCAACCACTCCTTCCCTGCCTGGAAATATAACCACTGAAAGTTGTGTGATTATTATAGAAAGATGATCAATTTCCTCCTCCTTACTTAGAGCACTAATTGAGTATAATTTCCAGTGTCTTAGAAGAAATCACAAAAGCAATAATCTTTGTTTGAGCAGCCCCGTATTCTTTAATGGAACAGACTCAAGCTCAACAAAGGTTGAAAGAGGCTGCTGAAGAAGGAGATATCAATGGGTTGTACAGTTGCATAAAAGAAGACCCACTATTTGGATGGTATAGATGATATCCCTTTTGTTGATAGTCCTTTACACACAGCCGCCTCAGTTGGTCATACCCATTTCGCCTTAGAAATGATGAACTTAAAGCCATCATTCACTAAGAAGTTGAATCCAGAAGGGCTAACTCCCTTGGACTTGGCTTTGCGAAATGGGTACTTGATTACTGTAAGACGACTCGTCAATTTTGACAAAGAGCTCATACGTGTAAAAGGAAGGGAGATGCTCACTCCTTTGCACCACGTAGCCGAAAAAGGCCACATTGATCTTTTGGCTGAATTTCTATGTGCTTGTCCGGAATCAATAATGGACCTGACAATTCGAGATGAGACTGCCGTGCACATTGCTGTGAAAAACTTTCAGCTACAAGCTTTCAAAGTGCTGTTGGGATGGCTTCGCAGGACCCAAAGATTACATGTATTAAACCGGGATGATGATGAAGGCAACAGCGTTCTACATATTGCGGTGTCCACTTTACAACCTCAGGCATGCTATATATTCTATACATAGTTTTAATTCTATATATCTACTATTAGCTGATATAATGTGTTTAGCTCTCAACCCCCAAGGGTTGGCCTAGTGGTGGAGGCTTGGGACTTAGGAATTTGCTCCTCTCTAGGTCTCAGGTTCAAAACCTCTTAGGTGCTATAAACTCTTGTGTTGGACTCCCCGCTAGTGGACGGTGGGATTGGTCTCCCAGGGATTAGTCGAGGTGCGCGCAAGCTGGCCCGGACACCCTGAGTTATCAAAAAAAATAATGTGTTTAGCTCTTTTTTTGTAATAACACACGTGCGATTCACCTTTATGCAGATTGTGAAATTATTAGTTAAAGAATCATACACGAAGAAGAACAAAAATGCAAAGAATTTGGAGGGCTTAACAGCCCGTGACATGGCTGCAAGACTTGATCCTAGTGCGGCCAAAACACAAATTGAGAAAATTTTACGCCAGGCTGGAGCTTTGAAAAGTCCATCTCTTGCTGGATCTTCAGATAGTTCATTGTCTACTAAACTAAGTCTTGCTGATTTTTTGATGTCGCCAGAGAAATGGTTGGAGAAGAATGTTAAAATACATCATCAATCCGGAAAATTGACACAGGATGTGCGGAATGCCATGCTGGTGGTAGCTGTACTAGTTGCAACGTCTACCTTCCAAGCAATACTTAACCCTCCAGGTGGAGTAACTCGCGACAACAATAATCAGCTTACTAATAATATCAACGCCACCATCTCCACCGCCAGTACTACTAACACGAATCATTTTAACATCACCATATTCACCCACCCCACCAACACAACCGACAATCCTCTATACAATTCTACCCCTGACGGACATTTTACATACACACAGTTATTCTTCCAGCTTTATTACTACAACACAATATGTTTTCTTTTCTCAATCGCAACGATTATGGCTGCCCTCCCGTTTCAATTGTCCAGTGCGCTGTTGTTCTGCTCCCTATGGTTTCTGATCATAAGCTATGGGTGCTCATTTGAACTCATATCACCATCACCATCACCATCACCACTGACCTCCAATCCTACCTCTTTCCTGCTTGGATTATTAGTACAGTTTGGTCAATCAGTTTTACTTGTGTTTCCATTTATTAAATTAATCTGGAGAGTTCTGAAATTTATCTGCATGCCACCCTTACGCCTTCAGAGGAAACGCCTTAAGATGCTACAGCTTTGTTTAGAGGGTGTGCACCCAAAAAAATCAGATTAGCCAAATACATATATATATATATGTATATAAAGCAATGTTAGGGATATCAAATTTTCTATGTGAGTGTTTCGTAGAACATTGGGACCTCTAGTATTTTATATATATATATATATGTCAGACTTGTAAATTGTTGCTTGCAAATTGTGAATTTGTCATTTGATATAATTTCGTTGTACCACTTGTATAGCATTTATTAAAAAAAAGAGACTGCTTTAATCACATAAGAAAATAACTAAAAAGTAAATTGAGAATGAATTATCCATTGTCATTATATAAACTATAACAATATATATACATATTAGACTTGCAAAATAAATATTACTCCTTCCGTCCCAAAATATTAGTCCTTTATTCTATTTTTCATTGTCCCAAAATATTAGTCCCTCTTCAAAAATCAAGTACAAAAATAATATAAATTTTCTATTTTACCCTTCTTTTAAATTAATAAATAATATAAAAAGTACAATTATGACATTGATATTCCCAAAAAATGTACTATCAAAAGGGTAATTTTAAAAAATTAACTTTTTTAAAGTACAAATTCTACTATCAAAAAAAGTTAGATTCCTCAAAAAGAACCATTATTTTGGGACAGAGGGTGTACACAAATCAAAAATACAGTGGTAATATTTATGTAATTTGTTAAATGCGTCTTAAGAGAAGATTTTGTTTCAAAATATTCTAACCATTACTAAACATACAATCTTAATTACTCGACTATTTTAATAAAATTATTATGTTCGAATGTTATGTAAAAATGAAAAAGAACATAAATAAATATACAATCTTAATTTCTTCACAGTTTTAAATAAAATTATTACATTCCAATGCAATGCAAACATTATTACAATTATAAGCAGGATGTTTATCTTTATTTCAACAAGTATTTCGCAGAGGAATGGAGAAGCAGACCAACTCTGGGTTGCATCTTTAAATCTATACAATTCTACATCTGACGGACTTTTTACATACAGGACTTATTCTCCATGTTTTATTCCTACAACATAATGTGTTTTCTTTTCTCAATCGCAACGATTATGGCTGCCCTCCCGTTTCAATTGTCTAGTGTGTTGTTGTTCTGCTCCCTATGATTTCTGATCATAAGCTATGGGTACTCATTTGAACTCATATCACCATCACCATCACCATTGTACTCCGATCCTACGTCTTTCCTGCTTGGATTATTAGTACGGTCTGGTCAATCAGTTCTACTTATGTTGCCATTTACTAGATTAATCTGGAGAGTTCTTAAATGTATCTGCATGTCACCCTCACGCCTTCAGAGGAAACGCCTTAAGATGCTACAGCTTTGTTTAGAGGGTGTCCACCCAAAAAAATCAGATTAGCCAAAGACATATATATGTATATAAGGGTTTGATTCCAGTAGGAAGGTGCATCTAGTCAAATGGAGGGAGGTCACCAATAGTAAGAACCAAGGTGGATTGGGAGTGAGGGACTTAGGTGAAGTTAATGTATGTCTGCTTTTAAATTGGTGGTGGAAGTATAGCTATGAGGACAAAGCCTTGTGGAAGTCTGTGGTATGCTCCAGGTATAGCAGAATTGGAGGGGGTTGGACTCCTTCAATGAATCATCCAGTAGGGGTCTCAGTCGTTTGGAAGGATATCTCACAGCTGACTGCGGCTAACCAGCACCTAGGTGAATTCTTTAGTGATCTGGTCAAGATCAAAGTTGGCAATGGGAGGAGAATAAAGTTCTGGATCGATGCCTAGTTAGTTACCAGAAGTCTCAAAGAGGAGTTTCCCAGATTGTTTAGTTTATCCATCGAGAAGGAGGATTCTGTGCAGCAGATGAAGGCAAAATCTAGGGCCTCTGGAGGGTGGCAGCTTCAATTTAGAAGAAATTTACTAGCTTGGGAGGAAGAGTAATTGCAAGGTTATTAGGTTTGCTGGCATCATCCCCTTGCCTCAGATACGATTTAGATGATTATTGTACCTAGTTAGCAGAGAGATCTGGGAGGTTCACAGTAGCCTCTGTGTGGAGGTGGTGGGTTGCAAATAGAGGGCCCAGTCTGGTAGTCCCAACAGGGGTTTGGGTTAGTTTAGCCCCTCCAAAAATGCAATTTATCTGCTGGTTGGCTTGGCGAGGCAGGCTTAAAACAGCTTCCTTCCTCCAAAGAATAGGGGCTATTGCTGAAAGTGCTAATACTCTGTGTATTTTCTGCCAAGCTGAGGTGGAAACGGTCGATCATGTGTTTCTGCTCTGCCCTCTGGTGTGGAAGTTCTGGTTTCATTTGGGATGGTCTGGGCTATTCCAGGTTCAGTAGCAGGGCTGCTACATTGGTGGTCTACTGGTAAATTTAGGTTCAAGTCTTGGGAGCTTAAAGTCTGGCAGATTATCCCCTCTTTTGTTTTTTGGTCTGTGTGGAAGTTAAGGAATGAGTGTTTGTTCAAGGGAACCCATCCTGATTTTCAAGTTTTTTGTGAGAAGGTTAAATTGCAGATAGCTTTATGGACCAAGTGGCACTTGAAGGTGGACTACTCAGTTCATGATATTGTATCCAATTTGCATCAAATCAGGTGAAGTGTTGGTTGATAGAAGCTGCTGCGTTGTTTTTTGGTGTTTCTTATGCTGCTGTTTGGCTGATTAATGGTGTGTGGCTGTTGCTGTTTTGATGAAGGGTGGTGAGGATAGAGAGAGCAAATGAGGAAGTGTGGTATTGTTATGGTTTGCTGGCAGCTGTTACAAGGAATAATGCATTGGAGTTTTGTGTGTTTGGTTGAATGGCTATATTTGCTTGGCTAGATTTGCTTTGATTTGTTCTTGTGTATTGTTGGCTGACCAGTGGATTCCCCAACTGCTATGCTTGATTTTGGCTATTTCTGTAGATTCTGTTTTGATCTATTCTGTTTGGCTGAACTGCTGGTGCTGAGTAGTGTACTGCTGTGTCTGCTGCTAAGGGGTGGTAGATTGCTGCAATGCTTGGTGAATTTTTGTTGATGCTGTATGGTACTTAGTGGTGAATCTCTGTTGATGTTGTGCTGAGTTCAATGTTGTAGTGATGGTTAGCTATGCTCAGTTGGTCTGCTCAGCTCTGCTGGTCTGCTCAGCTCTGTTTAGTGGTTGGTCTGCTCAGCTCTGCTGCTGTTGTAATGGGTGTTTTTGTCTGAGTCTAATGTTAGTTTGCTGCATTGGTGGTTTTTTGTTGGTGTTTGGTTTGTTTTGTTCTCTAGTTGGTTTCTCACCAACTCTGGGGATGCTAACAAATGATAGGGTGGGCTTTTTTGGTGCCAACCTCGTCGAGACAATTTAGCTCATTATGATGCTTTTGCACTTTCCTTTGTTTTGTTGATGTATTTTATTTTGTACTGTGTACTTGTTTCTTACATCAATAAAACTCTCTTTGCCGATCAAAAAAAAAAGGCAATATTAAGGATATCAAATTAAACCAATTTGCAACTGCTAAAAAACTTCATTCCATCTCTCAACTAATTCCTTCTCTCAAGTATGTTAGTTAACTCTCGCTGTCCTCCTAATAATCCTACACTTTTACCAAGTAAACACTCAAGTCACTATATGCATAGCCATAAGAATGATAACACCAAGATTGATCCCACAGAATGCACATGCTAAGACAAAAGCTTAGCTCAGTGAGTGTTGGAGAGAAGAGGAGGCTGAAAATCTAAAGAAGCTTAAAGGTGAAATTTCAAGATGGAAAATGGAGGAAAGGGAGGCTGGATACCAGTGGTTAAAAAAACAGGTATACAATTGCGTACTAACTCACGGTTTGAGAATCAAAGAGCATCTTTGTTTACTTTATTTGTGGATAACTTGCCTGAATCAATGGTACCTAGAAAGCTTCATGATCTATTCAACAAGTTTGGTGTGGTGAAGGATGTTTCCATTCCACAAAAGAGAAGGAAAGTAACAAATACCAAATTTGGGTTCGTGCGTTATGATTGTTCTATTGCAGCTGATGTAGCTGAACAAAAGGCCAATGGTTTGTGGGTTGATGATAAGTCTCTATCAGTTAAAGTTGCAGAATATGGTAAAGGAAGAGTGGATAGGCAGAGGCAGAAACTGCTACCACCAAGACATTTTGAACCCATGAAGGCCAATGCTGCAGCACCAAAACAGATCTGGCAACAACGCACTGATGGTAGGTCATTTGTAGAGGTCACAAAGGGAGCTGAACCCAGATATCAACCTTTGACAACTATTAAAGTAGATGAAATCGGAAATGGGTGGCTCTACGAAAGCATGATTATGAGGCTCAAACCACCTTACTTTGTTTAGCAGGTGAGAAATGAACTCATAAAAAAAAAAGAGCGAAGAATGTTTTGGTAAGAGAGGGATAAGGGTGAGATGCTATCATCTCATTCAGCTCCAAGGAACAGATGGTAAGCAAAATGACTCTGTTTAAGTCTTGGTTCCATGACTAGTGTGAATATATCACAGAATGGAGATCAGACATGTATCTTCAATAGGAGAGGTGTGTCTGGGTCAACTGCTATGGAGTGCCCCTCAACCTGTGGAACTCAGATACTTTCCGCAAGATAGAGAGACTTTTGGGAGAGGTGGTTATCCTAAATAGGGATGTTAGTACCCTTAAATCCTTTCGTTGTGTCTGGTTCAAGATAGTTACGAGTGTAATGGATCTAATCAATACAAGCCTAAATTTGGAGTGCAAAGAAAGAATCTATCCAATTAGAGTCTTTGAGAAGCTGATTACAGAAGAGGCTAGCATCAGCTACGTTGGATTGAACTCTAATGCCATAGACAAAGATGTTTGCTCCAACATCAATAGGGTTCTCTCCCTCCCTGCAGAATCCAACTCGGTGCAAGAAGAAGCTAACAAGGTAGTTGATATAGCATTAGCATCTAAGGTGGATTTAGGGGATTTGGCATCCCAGATGAAGTCACGAACTGAGCTGGCTGATGGGGGCAGTTTAAGTGTCACGACCCAGACCCGCCCCTACGAGTTTAGCACCGTAACCGGCCAGTAACCCGAGATTACCGAAGGCCTGCTTAACAGTAATACAGTAAAATAGAGTACAGGGGCATAGTGGAAGCTAATACAGTAAATAAACAATGTCCAATGAGTTGTGACAGTCTGTATGCCAAAAAGATTTTTCATACATTTATACAGGACAGTATACAAAACATTTACAAACGTTCAGAACAGGGATCAAGTCCCTATTAACCAGTACAGTGTACTCTGTCACGACCCAAACCCGCCTCCTATGGGTTTAGCACCGTAACCGGCCAGTAATCCTAGATTACCGAAGGCCTGCTTAACAGTAATACAATGATACAGAGTACGGGGGCTTGGCGGAAGCCATTACAGTAAATAAACAATGTCCAATGAGCTGTGACAGTCTGTATGCCAAAAAGATTTTTCATACATTTATACAGGACAGTATACAAAACATTTACAAACGTTCAGAACAGGGATCAAGTCCCTATTAACCAGTACAGTGTACTCTATACAGTCTATACAGTAAACAAAACAGTACATGAGGGGGAACACTAAACACCCCTAGCCTTAGCTTGGCAGGCTCGGAACCTCGCAGTGAGGCACAGTGGTTGGCTTGACAAAACTAGAGTTTACCCCGACGCTTCTAGCATTAGTCCGGTGCCCGTACACCTACATATATATATGAGCAGTGAGCTAAAACCCAGTGAATAACATAATGCGTAAAAGGGTTAAGAAAGAATGCCCTTTTAGTATTTTAAACAGTCGTTTGCCTCAGTAAATCAGTTATACAGTCGGTGGCTTATACTTCATGTCATATCAGTTATTTAGAAATCATAGTAATCGTACGTGGCACATCCGATAGCAAAACAGTACGGTGGTGGTAGCAGTGTTAGTATAGTGTCAGTACAGTAGTAGCAACGGTAACAGTATAGTAACAGTAACGGTAACAGTACAGTACAGTACAGTAACAGTGCAGTAGCGGTAACAGTAACAGTGCAGTAGCGGTAACAGTAACAGTACAGTAACAGTAATGGTAACAGTAACAGTATAGTAGCAGTAACAGTAACAGTACAGTAACAGTAACGGTAACGGTAACAGTAACAGTAACAGTACAGTTCTTATGGACTCAAGAGGTGTCTCGCACAGATTCTAGAGGTGGCTCACACTGTAGCACTTAGGTCCGTGCAGCACTTTGCTCCAGATTTCACAGATTGGCTTAAAGCCCAGTATGGACTCAAGAAGTGTCTCGCACAGATTCTAGAGGTGGCTCACACTGTAGCACTTAGGTCTGTGCAGCACTTTGCTCCAAAGATATCTGTGACAGTAGCAGTACAGTAAACAGTAGGTCTTAAAAGACCGAACAGTCAGTTGATGGCCATCAATCAGTAAACAATAGTCGCTAAAGATGCCATAATACAGTTCAGAATATGGGATATACATTCATTCAGTTAATAGTAAACAGTACAGTTCAATTGTTCAAAAGACAATCATTTTGAACATATCTTTACACAATTGTTACTCACAGAGTTCTGGGCTACAGTAAGCTAGAGCGCGTCCTCGGAAAGCCAACCCTACACAGTTAGCAGAACGAACACACACTAAGCTACACAGTTGGGAAAGATAATAACTTAATCCCTAATTTGCCTCGGTGTGTTCTACATCTATATCCTCATTAAGATGTCTTAAACTAGGGCTAGGAATGCCTAGAATGGGATGAGGATGCAAAGATGTGCACAGAAACAGTTCTCAGAATCTTCAGAAAAACAGAGTCCCGCTCGAGCGCAGGTTTCCCCGCTCGAGCGGACATGAAACAAAGGTCCCCGCTCGAGCGCCAACTTCCCTGCTCGAGCGGACCAAAAAGTACTGGATATGTGAAATTCACGCTCGACGCCCGCTCGAGCGTGTCACCCAATCCTCCGCTCGAGCGTACATTATTCCGCTCAAGCGAACGGTAAAACAGTGCAAGATGCTGGGAGCTCGATTTCCCCGCTCGAGCGGCACTTCCCCCGCTCGAGCGGACGACCAAAATCTGGAAAATCCATATTCGAACTCCAAGTTCAAAACTCAAGTTTCAAATACCAAATTCGATCCTCTTGGGCCAAATTTCTGGAAAACATTTGTAAACACATAGAATGACATGATTCGAAAGTCAATTTGAGAAATCAAAGCCCAAGGGTGTTTCAATCAAACGCCTTTTCAAGCCCATTTCAAATCAAATTTCATGAACATGATACAAACATGACATGCATGAACTTAAACAACTTCAAGGCTCCAATTACTAGTTCAAATGAGCCTATTACTTCAAAAACAAGATAATTTCATGAACCTTAGCTAGAACTTGGACATGCATGCAACAATTTCCATGAAATCGACTCAAACTTCAACAATACAAACATGCATGCAATTAACTAGCTTCCAAGCTTCAAATCATGCTCTAAAGAGCCACTTCTTATCAAAACAAGATAAAATCATGGACTTAAACATAATCAAGAGCATGCATGCAACATTTTGCCATGAAAACACTATAAAACTCTTCAATATACACATGCATGCAAGATTAGAGCTACAATTCAACAATTTGGCACCATTTCTAGACTCAACTCTTCAATTAACATGGAACATGCAAGGACTAGCTTGAATGCACGAATAAGAAGGCCATTACTCTACCTTAAGTCTCCAATTATGAGTTTAGGAGTTCAATGTTGCTATCACTCTTCAATTCTTCCAAGATTCAAGCCAACTCACAATGAAATCAAGATGAAATCACTCTTCTAGGTCTCTCTCTCTCTCTAGAGTCGGTTTTGAGCTCTCAAAATGAGTTGATGAAAAGTTTTGTTGAATGCTTAATGAGGCTCAAAAATGTTATAATAAAGGGCCCACTAACATGGCAATTCCGTAAATAAGGCAACTCTTTGATTTAACTTATTTTATCTAATTTAATCATACCAAATAAATTTTCAATTAAATATACCATTAATTCACATAACTTCCAATGATCATAAAACATTGATCCATTTCCGATTCGGCCGCCGATAAGGCCTTCAATTTGCAGTTTAAATTACAGAACATGAACAGATCGATTAACAATCAACAGATAGAAAATGCATTTAAACAATTACAGTCAATCAATCAGTCTCGGATCTCAGTTAGTCAGTTCTGTATTTCAATCAATTCAATAATCCATCATAATCAGTCTCAGTTTAGCAGTAATCAGTGCTTAATCAGTAATCAGTGGTGAGGGTTATTACATTAAGCCATGTATCAGCAGTAGACGAGACCAGGGATTGCACATGCATTTCAAATGAAATAGGCTTAGGTGTTGTGGAATCATCATTACCAGCGAATAGTCAGCATCAGAGACAATGTAATCATGAAATTCAGAAAGGTGTGGAAGCTCAGCTTATGGAAAACACACAATAGTCAATAGGAGGCACTCATGAAGCTCAAAAAGGTGTACTGGCATCTATAGTGCATGATCAAACTCTCACCCTAGGTTTTATAAAGAGTCTAAGCCAACCTCTTAAGGAAAGGCCTGGTATCTGTTTGGAGATTGCATTGGGTCATGATCCATTTGGGCCACTGCCTATTGGGCCCTCCAGTGCTGGACTGAAGCCTTCATCTGTAAGGCCAGTTTGTGAATCATCTTGGGTGGGCTCTCAAACAAAATTAAGTGTCAGCTCCAGCCCAATTATTTCAAGTTCCATTACTCAACGATTGAAGAAAGGCAAAAGGAAAGGTATTAGAAGTGAAGGTTTCAAGCACTGCCTACTAGCTGGTAGGTTCTCTGGCTTTGCTAGAAGAATAGGGCAGAAGGGTGCAATTTCAAATAAGGGAGTCACCAAAAGCTCTAGAACAGGTTCTGCAGCTATACCTATTTCAAATCATAGTCCAGAACTACAACAACCCTTTGGTATTGGATTTGTTCAAGAGGTTCAACCCATACTACAACTGGGGGCAAGGATTGGGTTTAGACTTCAAGGGTCAGGAATTTGAGGCTATTAGAGAACTAGCACAAATTGAGGAAAATGATAATGAGATATTGGAAAGAGGGAAGGGTAATATGGAATAATCTGTAACCACTGGGTGTTACCAAAGTCATTTCTATTCATATGAAAACTTTAAGTTGGAATATCAGAGGGCTAGGAAGGCATGAAAAGAGGAGCAAGATTAAGAAATTGTTATTTGAAAGGAAGATTGACATGGCTTTGTTCCAAGAAACAAAAAAAAATCAAACCTAACCAATTCGATGGTGAAAAGTGTCTAGCCTAGAGATAGGCTTGAATTCATGAATGTGGATGCTGAAGGGTTGGCTGGTGGTCTACTTTGTGTATGGGATCCAGTCATATTTGGCTTACTGAGTGCTATTGCAGCAGAAACTTCATTCTCCTATCAGGTAAGCTTTTTAACTCCTTTGATTGTGTAATTGTTAGTATTTATGCTCCCAATGACATCATAAGGAGAAGGAAATTTTGGGAATCTCTGCTAAATTTGAAAGCTTATTTCCCCATGCCTTGGTGTATTGGTAGTGACTTCAATGAGATTAAAAATATAGGGGAAAGAGTAGGTGTATCACTCAGGAATAGGGGCATGAAGGATTTCAACAATTTTATTGACAAATGTGAGGTAGTTGATCTTCCATTGCTTGGTAGAAAATACACCTGTTGCAATGCATTTGATGATCACAAGTGGAGCAAAATAGATAGGTTCCTTCTCAGTCCTACATGGCTAGAAAAATTTAAATTCAATGAGTGGGGTCTTCCTAGAATCTCATCTGACCACTGCCCTATTGTACTTATGGAGGATGCTAGAGATTGGGGGCCTAAACTATTTAAGTTCTTAAATGCTTGGATGTTGCATTTGAATTTTGCATCTTTTGTGGAACAAACTTAGAAGGACTCACAGTTCTCAAGGCTTGCTGGTTTCATCCTTCAGAGAAAGTTACATACCCTTAAGTTGGCTTTAAAAAAATGGAGTAAAGAGGTATATGGTGATGTCTCAACTAAGCTGCAAGCTATTGAAAATGAACTTCATCAGATTAATTTGAAAGCTGAGAATAGGCCTCTGGTGGAGGAAGAACTGAAGCAGCAAAGAGAGAAAAGGAATGAAATGTGGATGTTGAGCAAGAAGTTGGAATGGGAATGGCTTCAAAAGTCTAGGCAAGATTGGAATATGAAAGGTGATAAAAATACAAGATTTTTCCATGTTATGGCTACTTGTAGGCAAAATAGAAATTCTCTCAATTCCACCACAGTGAGGGATGTTGTCTTTGAGGAACTAGATCAAGTCAAAAAAGAAGTGTGGTCATACTTCACTAACCATTTCTCCGAAGCTTGAAAGAATAGACCAGCTCTTGTAGGGGATTTCAAGAGTGTAAGGCTTATTGATCACTTTCATTTGCTTGAGGCAGAGTTCACTGAAGAAGAAGTTTGGGCAGCTGTAATAGATTGTAATGCGAACAAAGCTCCTGGGCTGGATGGATTTAACCTGATGTTTTTTCAAAAGTTTTGGAAGATGCTTAAGGAGGAGGTGCTCAACTTTATGAAGGATTTCCATACTAGTGGCAGATTGGCAATAGGTTATAACAGTACCTTCATCACACTGATTCCAAAGAAAGAGAAAGCTGTCACCTTAAATGAGTTTAGACCTATAAGCCTTGTTGGTTCTGTGTACAAAATTCTCTCTAAAGTCCTTGCATCCAGACTCAAAAAATTTATGCCCATGATTATTGGTGACTCACAATCAGCTTTCCTGGGAGGTAGAAACATTTTGGACAGAGTTTTGGTTACAAATGAAGTTGTTGATAGCTGGCTTAAAACTAAGAAATCAGGGCTGCTGTTCAAGTTAGATTTTGAAAAGGCTTTTGACTCTATTAATTGGGACTTTCTTCTCTCAATGTTAGCAAACTTTGGGTTTGGCACCAAATGGATTTCATGGATCAAGGAATGTGTCTCTACTGCAAGAATTTCAATCCTTGTTAATGGCTCACCAACTAAGGAATTTTATCCTCAAAAAGGCCTCAGACAAAGTGATCATCTATCCCCATTTCTTTTTTAATTTTGGTTGTAGAAGAACTAAATATTCTCCTCCAGAGAGCTAAGGAGTTAAATCTGCTCAAAGGGGTTGTCATTGAAAATAATCAAGTTCAGCTGTCCCATCTCCAATTTGCAGATAACTCTCTTCTGTTCTGTGAAGCTGGGATATCAGAAGTCCTTAGTTTGAAAAGGATCCTCAGGTGCTTTGAGGTAGCTTCAGGTCTCAAAATCAATTATCATAAGAGCGTGGTTTGTGGGGTTGGTATTTCTAGCACTGCTCTAGAGGAGTTTGCATATCTGCTAAATTGCAGGACTCAAAGTTTACCACTCAAGTATCTTGGATTGCCTTTGGGTGCTAATCCCAAAAGAAAGAGGATGTGGAAACCAATTGTTGATAAATTCAAAATAAGGCTTGCTGGATAGAAAATGAGGTTTCTCTCCTTTGCAGGGAGGTTGACTTTGGTGAATGCAGTGCTGTCATGTCTACCAGTATTTTACTCATCTATGTTTAAGTTACCTAAAGGAGTAGCTAAGGAGATAGACAAAATTCAAGCTTTATTTCTTTGGGGAGGCCTAGATCTAAAGAGGAGGATACATCTTGTTAAATGGTCAGAGGTAACAAAGAGTATAAATCAAGGAGGATTTGGCATCAAAAGAATAAGGGATGTGAATGTGTGCTTATTTCTCAAGTGGTGGTGGAGGTTTGCCTGTGACTATGATTCATTATGGAAGAGGGTCTTATGTAGTAAATTCAAGTTTCTAGGAAGGACATGGTGTAGACGTCCCCGAACGCCCCAAGAGGGTTAGGTCCCGTTCCGTTCATATCGGGTTCACTACAGTTCGGACTCAAATTGTCACGATTCTTAATCTGAACCAAAGAGTCCAACTCTGGCAAATCGTTTTTGAGAAAAACAGATTTTTGAAAAGAAGTGCCAAACATGGACTGCTTTGCCAGATTACAGAGTCGCCACCTAAATATTTTTAAAATGGGAAATTTAGGAAACCCTGACTCGGTGCCGAAGGCCACGTGTCCGTCATCACCAAATGTCTTGGCTCGGGAGCTTAGGTACGATCGGGGAAGGTCAGCTATGAGCACCCCCTTTCGCCCGGTCTGAAGACCGGCCTCTACTAACCGTGATATCCGATTTTGAAAACGTTATGTGTTCCTATTCCGGTTATTAGCCTAGAATTACTATGTTATGCGCACAGCAAACAAGTATAGACTAGATTTGCCTAATTTGGAAATAAGCATTGCATATCCGTTCATTTTAAAAAGGGCTTTGGAATTTGCTACTCGCAAGTAGGCTAAAACACGGATTTCAACGAGTTTTTCCAACTCAAGCAATCCAACCTCCACCCACAGGCATTCAAACAGTTTATCTCATATAAGCATTTAGCCACATGGTAAGCCTACTGTCATGTTAACATTCACACGCATGCGAGATGCTAAAGCGTAAGAACTTACATCGTACTCCGTGCCAAAACATCAAACTAGTTAGCAAACATGCATGATCCTAGTTCATGTTAAGTAGCTAATGCAACACAGGCAAAGATGCAATCTAGACAGGCTCGGCTATCCTAAACATGGCATGTGAAATGCACGAGTAACACGTATTCAAGTTAGATTTGAAATACAATGCAGTTTGTATGATGTACCGAGCCCGATGCATGTCAACAAATGCCTGGAAGCACGCATGCATTGCATAAGGTATGCTAAAATAGATATGCCCTAATCTACCATCATAAGCAGGTAAATAAAAGGGAGAAAGAAGTGGAGGTTGGAAAGCATGCACACCACTCACACACACTTATTACAAATACGCCCTCACACGGAGGGACCAAAATAATAATACAGTCCAAGAAAAATAAACGAATAAATTATTACAAGACCTCTGATCTAATTAAATTAAATGCAAAGAAGAGATGGCCACAGCCTCCGCCTCGGGATGTGCGAATGATGTATGCTTCAGTCCGACTTGCCCAGAAATCCGCACCATGCCACTGTTGCCTCTGTTTCACTGTCCTGCTTCTCTGGAAAATTGCAAAGTCCTGAACAGGCTCCCTGAATCCTAAGGATCATCACCGGCTGGATAGAATGTCCACCGGCCGTGTACAAAGTCCACCGGCTGGAAATGAAGCTATCGGCAATAAATCATTGCCGGTCGGCACTCTATACTGCCGGTCGGCACAAAATTCCTGCAGAAGACAGTTTTGACAGCAACAGCAGACCAGCAGTGCAAGGCATAGAATTTCTAGGCAAATGTATGCATGGACACACTCCCTATCATGTAATGGACTCAAGGAGCATGGCCCTCGACCCCCGGGCCATCAATCACGCATTTCAATGCATGATGGCCCGAAAGCCAAGTTAGCAACTTTGATATCAAATGGAATGCAAGCACAAACACAAATCAAAGGGCCCCAACCCCTATCATGATTGGTCAAGAGGCAAGGGATGCATGCTCAATGAAATGCAACCTAGGCATGGCGCTAAGTATGCAACATGAACATGCAAATGAGCAATGTATGCTAGGCTCGCAACCTAAACATGTAAACAAACATGGCATGCAACAACATGCAACGATGGACTTAAACTAACGTGGATAACTCGCAAGCATGCCAAAATCAGCGGCCATGAGATGAAAATGAGATGCCTCGAAATGCGTGCACACGGGCACGCAAACCGAGGATTGCGCCTACGGCACGAAATGGCACTCTAATGAGACATGGCATAACATGGAATATGGCATACAAAACATGAAAATTTCAGCAGCAAAATGAGGGGCAAAACAGCCCCGAAACATGGCGAAATGGAACCAAATGCATGGAATCACTCCCGAAATGCAAAACTAGGTACATGAAATGGCTTATGGCTATATCAAATATGCAAGATATGAACATGAAGTATGAAGACAGCAGCTAGACAGCCCCAAAATAAGCATGTTCATAGTACAAAGCATGGCAAGACAGTAAGCACAAGTGGGACTAACATGGCATGCAAAAATGGCTCCTCAAGGGAGGCAATGAGGCAACTGATAGATGCAATGCTCAAACAAAAAAATGTCCTTCTACAACACTGAAGAGGGACCAAAAATATGAATATTTACAGTATGACAAGTCCCAAAACAGTATACACACATGCTCAAAATGCCAATGCAATTTAAGGCCCACAAAGGGGTATAACATGAAGTACCAAAAGGATGCACCAAACAGCCAAATACCCTTCATGAGACATGTAGAGGGGGTCAAACTAAGACCCTTTTCAACCCTGTCGAAGACCCAAAAACAGAAACATGGTAGGCTAAAAAGACATGCAAAAAAAGGGGACCAAAGAGGGGTAATGAAGCAAGTCAACATGGGGGTCCCAACAAGGTTGAGCCCTTCTTCAATGTTGAAGAAGGGCTCAAAAAAAGCCTCTTTACAGTTTACATCGAAGCCCAAAAATACTTTTAAATAGGGCTAAACAATGAAGCTAAAAAATGCAAGTTTAAGGGAAATGGATGCTTACCCTTCAAGAGCAGCAAACCAGCACCCCTTGGTCAAGTTTCTGAGCTCCTAACCTCTGCAAATGACCTCCAATGTGCTGGAATGGAGATGGAGGTGTTGTGCTAGGTGTTGTAGAGCAAGTGATGCAAGAACCAAGGTGTTTGGAAGCTTGGATAGGATAGATATAGAGGGTTGTAGATATATATGTTAGATATATATGTCACTCTCTGGTTTTTTGCTCCAAAAACTCCAACCCTAGACAAAGGAGAAGAGAAGTGCTTATATAGGCCAAGTAAAGCACTTATCTTAAGGGCTAAGTAAATGGAAAGGTTCAAAGGGGCAAAGGGGGTTCAAAGGGGGGGTGCAAGGCTTCTAGAGAAGCTAATATAGCTGGCCAAGCTTCTCCAAGAAGCTTGGCCAAAGGGTTCAAGCTTCTAGAAGCTTTAAGGGGTTCAAAGGTGCAAAAGGGTGCAAATAGGCACATGTATGCACGGGGAACTGGTTCTGTGCATCCCAGCTGGCACTGCTGGGATGCACCATGCCTGCAAGAGTCAAAAGGGTCAAATCGGCCATGAAAAGAGGTCATCGGCACAATAAATGGCCGGTCGGCACAATATATTGCCGACCTGCACTTTATTCTGGCCGGTCGGCTAAATAGAGTGACGGTGGGTAGCCGGTAATGTCAAGAAGTGCCGGTGGATGGCCAGATTGAAGCCCCGGAAGTTAGCTTTCCAATGGCGCAAACCTTGCATCAAAATTCCTTCTGTGCAAAAAGTTATGCCATTTTCCATAAAGCCGCGCAGACTCGATCCAACCGGGATGATGCCCAGCTTCAACCCATCATATCTCCTCCACCCGGACTTGGCTCTAGGAGATTCTTGAACCAAAAATGAAGCCCCAGAAGTCTTCTTTCCAATGGTAGTGGCCTCATATCTAAATTCCAAGTATGCAATTGAATAAGCCTGATTCAGCGAGAGCCGCTCAACTTTCTTCTACCCGGATTCATGGCGAACTTCTTCTCCAACCTATTTTCTCCCCTCCTCTCCTCTTTTCTTCAACTCCAAACCCCTAAACAAAGTGTTTTGAAGGGTTTGCCTCTCTCCTTGTCAAAGAAACTGAACCTGTGTCCTGCACATCTCTCAACACCGAGCAAACCATCAGTAATGCCCAAGTCTTGAGGGCGGTCAAAAACGGGGTGTCTACACATGGCTTCCAAACCTTTGCTCTAGTAACCATTATTCAAATATCTGGGGTGGCATTATGGCAGCAGCTGATAAGCAAGAGTCTCTCTTAATGTTCTATGTTAGTAATCTTCATTTAAAAGTTGGGAATGGTTGTAGAATCAAGTTTTGGTATGATCACTGGTGTGGGGTTCTTTGCCTCAAAGATGGTTTTCCCAGACTGTTTCAACTGTCCAATAGCAAAAAGGGACTACTCAAGGATTTTGTGACAAACTCAGTTGCAAACTGGTTGTTTACCTTTAGGAGATCCCTCTTTGAATGGGAAAATGAAGAGCTCCACAGACTTCTTGCCACCTTAGCAGCACCTCCTTCTTTGAATTTGGGTGTAGAAGACAGTGCAGTTTGGGCAACATTAAAACCTAGTCTGTCCCTTGTTTCCACTCTTTATAAACATTCTAACGTTGCCTTTAGTAACACTGTTAGTTCAAGTGGTTTGGTTTGGTTTGGCTCAACTACCTGCCACCCAAAGTGCAATTTTTTGGTTGGCTCGTATGGAAACAAAAGGTTAAAACATTTGTTTTCTTGCAACGGATTGGTGTATTGGATAGGTCGGCTTCTACCTCATGTCTCTTCTGTAAAACACAGCAGGAAACAATCCAACATGTTCTGATTCACTGCCCTATGGTGTGGAGGACTTGGACTGGGTTGTTACAATGGTGGGGAATTCTTTGGGTGGTCCCTGCCTCTGTTGAGGATCTGCTGCAGTGGTGGGCAGGGTACTTCTGCAAGAAAAATGAGAGGAGAATCTAGCGTGCCATACCATTGGTCACTCTCTGGTCCATCTGGAAGATCAGAAATGAATGCCTCTTTCAAGCCTCCCAACTAAACACCCAGGTGTTGCAGGATCTCATTGTCATCAGGCTTGCGATCTGGTTAAAATCCTCTACTAAAGATTTTCCATTCTCCATTAATGACCTTCTCTTCAATGTTTCTGGTGTAAGGCATTGCCTTCATTCATGAGATGCTTTTTGTTGATAATGTTCATGGCATGAAAATCTGATCTGTTGAGGTGTAAGGCACTGGTTTATGGCAGTAGTGGTTTACGCACTGTATGTGCACTGGTTCATGACAGCAGTGGTTCATGACAGTAGTGCTTTGTCTGCTGGAAATGAGAAGGTCTGCAATCTTCTGGGAGTTTTCTGATTGCTAGTGTTCATGGCATGGCAGTAATGTTCTGTCTTGGGTCTGTTTTTAGAAGCTCTGTTTCTTTGTTTTTCTTGCTTTCTTTGCTCTGTTTCTTTTGCTTTTCGTTCTTGTTGGCTTCTCACCAACTGGAGCTTAGAGCTTGTGTTAGCTCCAAGCTTCTGTTTATTAATGTATTTTGTCATACTTCGTATATTTCATCAATAAATATTTTTTGCTTTGCCGTTAAAAAAAAAAAAGGATATCAAATTTTTTATGCGAGTGTTTCGTAAAACATTTGGGACTTCTAGTATTTTTTATATATATACACATGTCAGACCTGTAAATTGTTACTTGTAAATTGCAAATTTGTCATTTGATATAATTTCATTGTACTACGTGTATAGCATTTTTCATCGATAAAATTTTATTTTATCGATGAAAAAAAGAGACTGCTTTAATCACATAAGAAAATAACTAAAAAGTAAATTGAGATTGAATTATCTATTGTCATTATATAACAACTATAACAATATATATATATATATTAAACTTTCAAAATAAATACTACACAAATCAAAAAATACAGTGGTAATATTTATGTAATTTTGTTAAATGCATCTTAAGAAAGATTTTGTTTCAAAATATTCTAACCATTACTAGATATACAATCTTAATTTCTTGACAATTTTAATAAAATTATTATATTCGAATGTTATGTAAAAATGAAAAAAGAACATAAATAAATATACAATCTTAATTTCTTCACAGTTTTAAATAAAATTATTATACTCCAATGCAATGCAAACATTATTACAATTATAATTTGGGTTTGATTACCGATTGTCCTAAGGACATTAAATTAATTATATATTGCATGTTGTATGCACTTTCATACATTATGTACAGATATTTCAAACTTCTCATCAAATGCTCTAAGTGCACTCATTAACAAAACCTTTTTAATTTTATAATAATTTGAATACATGACTTAAGTTAATTGATATTTAAATTAATTTCAAAATACAGAACTTAAAACCATTACTATCTCCAATTTTCAATAATGGATTTTGAACATCTCCTATTTTATTTAAAAAATTCAAAATTCAAAATCAATGATATACCACCACTAGACCATTGTAAGTTTTAAACTTCACTTATTCATTTTTAATTTAAAACAAAAAAGTTTGTTGATATAATCTTTAACAATCGATGATCATGAAATGGAGTAGATCTAAATTCCCAATAATTAGTTTATTTAATTATATTTTGTCTCATAAACTATTTATAAAAAATGTACTAAATATTTTGACATAGATTCTAAAAATAAAAATTAAAAAAAAATTCCATATAAACTGCACCAAATTGATCAACATTGCTTTTTCTTTTTCTTTTTTTCTTTTTTTTTTTCAATTACTAAGGGATCATTTACAAATATGAAAAATGATATGCAAACTCACTTTTTAGATCCATTTTATAGACCCAATAATGTGTAAATGATATGATTGGTTAATTATTAGAAAAGATATGAGAGAGTGTGTTACATTTAATATCTTAATTGATTTGTCACACAAATGGGCTTGAAAATTGGATATCTCACTGTTCTATTGTATAGTTTAATTTGAATGATTAAGAGGTTAATTTTTACTAAAAAAAATATTAATACTTTCTTATTTATCATGGCTCTTTTTGTGTTATTTCTTTATTCTTTATTTCTTTCTCATCTTTATAAAAATATAAGAATCATATTTTTTGTAATAAAAATATTTTATTTTAAAAAAATAATTTTATCTCTAAATTTAAATTTTTAAAATTTAAATTTTTTATAGTGTCGTAATCATTCAAATTAAATTATATAACAGTGACAAAGTGAGTTATCCACATCCACTTTCGGTGAATAATTTTTCGGCAAAAAAAAGGTGAGTGGAAGAAGTAGGATGTAGAAATTAGTGGACGACTTGACTCTATACAGAAGTCATTATGACACGTGTTCATTCATGCATTCAGCGATCAAAAAGGTTGTTAAGTATAAAGAATTTTGAGTCTTTGTATATTATTTAGAGAAAAGTTAGGGATCATAAAAAAAAAATTATAAAAATGATCATAAAAGATTTATAATTCTTGGATTACCTTGATTAGTGTGTGGTGTTTTATTCTAAGTATAATCCAAAGGTCACAAATCTTTCATGATTATTTTCATGAAAGATTTTTCATGATACCTAGCATTGCTGTTTTATTTATGTTGGAGGATCAGCCACTCCAAAATTGGGCAGCATGGGAGAAGATGTCCTTGCCCAAACTCTAAGGAGGAATGGGATTTTGGGATTTTTGATCCTTCAACAAAGCTTTATTGGCCCGTCAAGGTTGGCGGCTGTGCAAATATCCCAATTCCTTTTGTGCTCAATTTTTTAAAGACCGGTATTATCCTTACACCGATTTTTGGAATGCTCGCAAGGACCCTCGGGCTTGGACCAGCATTTGGAGGGCCGTGAGGTGCTAAACTGGGGAGTCAGGTGGCAGGTTTTCAATGGGAAATCTATCAAATTCTGGAAGGACAAATGGGTAGCGTCGGCTCAAGACTTCCGCATAAAATCTCCAAAACCTCTGGGCTGCCCTTTAGTAACTGTTGGTGATGCAATTAATCCCAATACCAAATGTTTGAGGAAAGATGTGTTACAAACTACGGTCTCTCCACAGGAGGCTGATGAAATTTGTTTCTCTCCTATCGCGGTTGAAGATCAAAATGATCGGTTTTCTTGGCATCATGATCCAAAGGGTTCCTACTCAGTTAAGTCCGGATACCGTGTGGATGTTACATATCAGCAGCGCCACAGTGCAGATAGGCTATCCTCTTCGTTTCAAATACCAGACATGTTTTGGAAATTCTTGTGGACACTCCCGATTCCCCCTAAGCTTCGTCATTTCTGGTGGCGCGCATGCAATAATCTGTTGGCCTCCAACGCTAATCTATTTCGTCGCCACTGTGCACCAAACGAGGTTTGTCCTATCTGTCATAGGGAACCTGAGACGGTGGAGCATCTTCTTTGTGGCTGTGATTGGACGAGGGCAGTATGGTTTGCGAGCAGTTTAAACATCACTCTCAATGCTGGACCCATTGTTTCAGTCAAGCGTTGGCCTTGCGATGTATTTAGAGATTTTCAGACCAAGTCTGCTAGAGTGGAGTATTTTTGCAAGTTGCTCTGGTTGGCTTGGCATATTTGGAAATGTCGCAATGAGTTCATCTTCAACCATCAGCCCCGACCCCTACTCTGTTATTTTCAAAGCTGAGAAGGACTTTTGGGAGTACACGTCGGTCATGCACCCAATTCAGCCTAACTCCAGTCCATGGAGCTCTTCGAGAACTTCTGCTAGGGAGTAGACTCCCCCTTCACAAGGGAGATTGAAAGCAAATTGTGATATGTCTCTAAAGCCTGGGTCTTCTAGAGCTTCAGTAGCAGTGCTATTCCGTGATAGCAGCGGCTCACTCGTGGAAGGAGCAGTGCGTTTGGAGGAAGTAAATTCAATCGTGCAGAGCGAAGCTATGGCAGTCCGCTGGGCTTGTCTCATGGCCCGGTCCCTCAATCTCTCCCATGTGGAAATTGCTGGAGATAACAAAACTGTGATCTATTTGTGTGCCTCAGAGAATGATCCTCCTTGGGAATGTACTCCTATCATCGAAGATATTCGCAACTTGGCTATTCAATGTAATTTTTCCTTTTTATGGACTGCTTGTGAGGCTAAAGGTGCTTCTCATTGAGGGCCTTCCTGAATGGAGCTCTTCCTTCCAATTGGGTTTGTAATCCCCCTGCTGGCTTATGTAAGGCTTTGGCCTTAACTTAGTAATACAATTTTAGTCGTTCAAAAAAAAAAAAAAAAGATATGTGGCCTTCAACATTTTTTTGTTTTAATAATTTAAATTATTTATTTTAATAAATATTTTATGTATTTTATTTATAAAAAAATTAAATCGATTAATAATTATATGTTCAATTTATTATATTTATAGCCAAAAAAATTTTATAGTTTATTTTTAAAAATACAATTATTATTTATTTTCTTAATGATAAACGTAATAAATTGAATATGTTATAATTATCATATTGATCTAATTTTTTATATGAATAAAATATACGAAGTGACCGATAAAATAAACAATTCAAATTATTGAAACAAAACCTATATTAATTCCTATAAGCTCAAACAACGCCCTTCAATCTAGATTTTGAACTAGAGGGGATATGCCTCTATTATTTATTTGAATAATGCTTGGGACTCCCTTTTGGGGGTCACCCCCTCACCCCCCCTTTGCCACGTGGCGGGTGGTGATTGGAGGAGCAGGAAAAAAAAGAAAAAGAAAAAGAAAAGGGGACCAATGAGAGAGAGAGGGGGTCAAAGGGGGTGGGGGAAAAAGGGGGGATGAATCATTATTGTATTTATTTATATTTATTTATTTTTGTATAAGTTCAACTTTTCATAATTAGATCTCAACATGAGAGAATTTGAGAGGTTTATAGGGTCCACCACGGGTCCCGTTTCAATAATCCGAATTGTTTATTTTGTAAGGCTCTTAATATATATTATCCATGAAAAAAATTAGTTCAATTCAATAATCGTAATTTTTTTATTTTATTACATTTTTCTCTTAAAAAATAAATAATAAATATTTTTTTGAAATAAACTATTCAATTTTTTGAAACAAATACGATAAAATAAAAATTACTATTATCATATTGAATTAAATTTTTTTATGAATAATATAAATTGAAGATATTACAAAATAAACTGTTAAAATTATCAAAACAAAACCCATAATGAATCCTATAAAATCCCTTAAACTCTCTCAAATCTCAACATAATGGAAGCCCACCTCTTGTAATTATTAATATATCTTTCACCGAAAATCTTGATAATCTTGATAACAGACGTATAATTGACTCCACACATGGCCACCACTTCTTGTTTTTTTTTTTTTTATTTGAAGGCAGAAAATAAAGGGAAATGACCATGCAGCCCCACCGAAATGCAAAAGCATCTTCTTTATGTCATCAACATAATTGACAAATTAATTTTTTAAATTTTTATTAAAAAAAATATATGTAAAAGATAAGGGCAATAATTTGATAATTTTTTATGATTTTTTTGATTTTCCACTTAAAATATTTAGTTACCAAACATTCTCCAAAGAAGATAAAAATTGGAGAATTGCTCCCAAGTACCTCATAAATGACTTTATACCTCACATTTGTTTAATTAAAAAAAAAATGGCGATTTCTTCATTATGTTATTACCCTCCATTAGTAATTGAGAAGATTTGAATCATGTTATTATTATTATTATTATTATTATTATTATTATTATTATATGTTAAGTGAAATTGCTGAAACTACAAAGCCTGTTGGGATGGTCTAGATATGCTGGTCAATTTGGGTTGGTTTTGAAAAAAAAAAATCATCAACCGGATTGAAAATTTTTCAAACCATTGTTAACTCGCTTATTTTCAAAAATAGCAAGTTGATTGAATATTTTGATAGTTTCAAACTAGTGGCTTGAATTGGTTGGTAGAAAAATGAAAAATGAGTATACAACCTTAATTTATTTATAATTTTAAATAAAAATTATTATTTATTCCAAATCACAACACAAAATTCATAATTTATCATATGCATAACGTTCTTTAAAATCACATTTCACAAATTAATATATAAAAAATGACGAGACACTTTTTTTTATGAATTACATACTCAATAAATTACTTTTAAATTCTTAATAAATCTTATAAAAATTTCATCTCTATATAAATCTACATAAAGTGTCATATGCAAAAGTGTTCTAAATATTACTTTCAAGTTTATTGTTTTTAGCTCACATATTTTCAGTGCATCAATTTGCACCTTCGGCGACCAAATTTGGCGACTAAAACTTTTTTAGTTGTCAAAAGTCAGACCTTTACCGACTAATCTTTTCTATTAATTGGTTGGCAATATTTAGAATTTAGCTACTAAAAGTGTTTAGTAGCCATATATATTAGTTATTGGAGACTAAAAAAACATTTGGTCGCTAAAAATCATGTAAATAGGCGACTAAAAAAGTTTTAGTCAGCTTTTGTCTATGTTTTAGGCTACTAATTCTAGTTTTAATCGGCGTACACAGCCTTTTGCCGACCAAAAAAATTTTAGTTGCCAAAAGATAGGCTTAGATGAAAAAAAAAAATATTCGTCACTAAAACTTTGGTCGCCCTAGATACTTGAAATTTTGGCGACAAAAATTTTAGTAGCTGAAAATGTGATTTAAATTCAATTAGTAGCTTTTGGTGACTAACAGAGTAGTGGCCAATTTAGCATCATCAGTGACTAAATATTATTTTTGTCGCCAATACCTTTCCTTTTGGCAACTAAAAAATTAGTCTGCATTTATAGGACTTTTGGCGACAGCCACCAATACTTTCCCCGACAATCTTCCCGCGACAAATCTGGCGACCAAAATATTTAGTTGCGAAAATGTTTCGGCGACTAAATCTTACTTTTGGCGACTAAAAATTTAATTGCCAAAAGTGTAATTTCTTGTAGTGTTTCTTATTTTCTAAGAAGTACGCAAAATATTGAAAAACTATTCATTTGTTTTTTTATCATAAGAGTTATATACTCTGATGCTAATTTTACTTCTTTTTTTTTTTTTTTATACTATGTAAAAATTTTACAATTTTAATTTCATAATAATTTGAATATGTGACTTAGAGTTTTCAATATTTCTTAAAATTAAATAAAATTAATTTCAAAATGCATAAATCAAAACTATCATTCTATCCAGTAATGAATTTTGAGCATCCCTAATTTATTTCAAAAGGTTGTAACAAGTTCTCAAAATTCAAAATCAACATCCCAAATTTATTTCAAAAGGTTGTAACAAGTTGTCAAAATTCAAAATCAACGATATTCAACCACTAGACCATTACAAGTTCTAAACTTCCCTTATTCATTTTTTAATTTTAAAAAAAAAATGATATAAAATATTTCAGAATCATTGATCATTCATCTTTACATTCATGAGACGGAGTGGATCTAGATACCCACTAACTAGTTTATTTAAGGGGTACTTACGTGTAGGTCCTAATAAATGTACTTATTGTCTAATAGGTCCTATAGGAAAAAAATTTCATAAAAAAAGTTACTAATTGTAAGTTTTAGCGACAATTTATAAAAATCATGACAAAAAAAAATACTAATTGTCAATTTTTAGCGACATATATTAAAAATTGTCACAAAAAAATTATTTTTAGTGATAATTTTACCAAGACTTATTTTCAATAAGACTTGGTGGGAATTAAGTCCAACTATTAGGACCTATTGGTAGTTTACCCTTTATTTTAAATCACTTTCTGTCTCATAAAGTATTACGAAAAATTAAATTAAATATTTTGGCATAAACTCACAAAATAAAATTTATTTTTAAAGAAAAAGGATCCTATAAGCATAGTACAAAGTACAATACAACAACATCATTAAAGAATGGTGAATGCAAAAGTATCACAGTGAAGAAAATCATTCCAACTATGTTGGCAATTGCATATTCAATCATTTGCTAGCACGACACCCAATTGGTGAGTGACCAATCAAAAGAGACAAATTACAGAAAAACAAAAAAAACAAAGCCGAACAAGCAGTCCAAAAACAGCGCAACAAGTCATGGTTCCCTGCATCCCCTTATGCAAGGCTTAGACTCAACTAGTAAGACTTGACAAACACAAGGCACAAAAATGCACAAAAACCAAACCAGCCAGCAGGGGAAAGGGTTGTGAATCAATCCCCTCACAGGAACTGAGGGGAGCCAATCAGCACAAGTCATATTGTAATATATATATATGCCTCTCGATATTAAGCTCGAATGTATTGATTATCTGATTGTGCAAGGCTTTCAAACTTGTTTATGTGAACTTTGCTTCCGCCATGTCCAACCCAATGTTTCAGCTGTTAGCTTTTCGGAGACAATCTTTCTTTTCCTTTTCACTAATTGAATTGCAACTCGCACTTGCCAATGATTTCAATGCCCTGTCTCTTCTATTCCTGGTATCATTTTAATCCGGGAAAACAATATTCAGTGGGTTTGGTTTGAGTTTTCTGAATTAAGTTTTTTTGAAAATTGAGTTTTTTGATTTCTGTATTTTTTTTTGTTTTTAGTGAATATTTTTAAAATTTTAAACATTTTTTTTTTACTTTTTTAGATGCAGTTTACTTAGATGTATTTAAAAAGTAAAAAATTTGTGAAAAAATATTTTTAAAAATTAATAAATAAATAAAAATACAAAAACGTACTGAATTCTTGTATTTTTTTTTTTTTGTAATTTTGATATTTAATGAATTTTTAAAAGATTTTTTTTACAATGTTTTTACTTTTAGATGTATTTATGTTAGGTGTGTTTAAAAAGTAAAAAAAATTGCTTAAAATATTAAAAAAAATTCGGTAAAAACAAAAAACACGAAAAATAAAAAACTAGAATTGTCTGAAAAGTATTTTTGAAAAAATGGAACCAAGCAAGCTGGTTGTTTTTTTTTTCAGGAATTTAAGCAAAAAAATATTGGTATCATTGTTGTAGTTTTTTTTTTTGGGCACAAATTCCTATTTCTTCTAGACAATTATAACATTTGAATTTATGAAATTACGGCCATCCAGTCAGCTTTCCATTCAGAAGGGGGATTTCTAGAGGGCTTGTTTGGCCGTGGGATTCACCATGAGTCTGTTTTGATAATCTAAATCGTTCATTTTGTCGGATACTTTGTGTATATCATCTATACAAAAAATTCGGTCATTAAATAATTGTAACTTATTCAATTTATCATGTTTCTCACAAAGAAATGAATGACAATTGTGTTTTTTAAAATAGATTTTTTTTTTTTTTTTTTTTTTTTTTGTGACAAACAAGATAAATTGAATGAGTTACAATTATCAAATCGATCTAATTTTTTATATAGATGATATATATATATATATATACCTGATAAAATAAATAATTTAAATTATTAAAACGAGACTCGTGATAAATTTCACGGGTTTGGACAAACTTTGACATCTCATCATGGTCATGAACAGTCCATTAATAAGGGGAGAGATTTGTACATATTAGATAGGTTGGGCATTTTTCAGTTCAGATTTAAGTTAGAAGTTGTTGTTCGAGTTCATGAGGTTTTCGATTTTAATGGTCGAAATCTTTTATTTTTAGGACTTCAATTATATAAATTAGTCAAATGCATTATATTATTCGAAACGACATTTTACAAATTAATATGTAAAAAAAGAAAGGGAAATTCTATAATGTGTATCATATGTCCCAGGTACTGTGCTTATGATCTTTGCCTATGATCTATTGAGGTTTAGTTATGACTTGGTTATGCAAATTGTGATATTAATAATGACTTATTATCGTATTGATTGTGACATTATTTTGGTTATGATTCAAAAAGTGTTTGGTTATACCTTATTTGGTATTTGGTTATGACTCAATTTTATTTATTTATTTTTTTTTTTTTTCATTTTGACTAAAAAAGATTTAGTTATGATATTTGTGGTAATCGACCCTAAAAAATGTTATAATTTACATATGATAGGCACTTTTGACGGTATGTACCACAACATTCCAGATTCTCCTCTCAGCTTTTTTGAGACTGTTTCCAGCCCACCACTACAGCAAACACTCAACTGAGCCCGCACAACCCATAACACACCCCCACCAAGTCAATCTGATTGAAATCTCAATGAGTAGGATAAATGAAAATTATTTAGTAATTTTTATAAATTCAAATATTGTTAAAAAATACTTAACATGTCCAAATAATTTATTTAATAATTTAATGTAGTAGTAAATTATGTTTAATTGAATAGTAGTAGAATTAGGTTTTAAATAATCATGTAAATTATTTTTATTTGCTTGAGGTTCGAGTAAGTTATGAATCATATTTTGCGATCATGTTATAAGATTACTTCTTTAGTTTGATTTGGTTTTAAAATTTTTATAGCTTCATTCTAAATTTAAGAAATTTGCAAATAATCGTTTGGTCATTAATTTATTCTTAAACAAATCAAATTAAATTTTCCTCACCCCTAATAAATAAGTTTACTACTTAATAGGACTCTAATTACCATTTGTTGCGAGTTAATTTACTATTAAATACAATTAATCTATAAGTTGATATAATTATACTCATAATTATAACACAACGAGTTGTAATCAATATCACAAAGTTCATAACTATATATCTAGTACACATCCAAAAAAAAGAATGTGTACTATAAAATTTTCCTATAAACCCAAGAATAAATATGAATGTATTGTATATATTCTAATATTAAATAAATAACATCATTTTTCTATTCATGCAACTAACAAAATACTATTGAGAAATTAGCTAAATTTTATTTAAATTAATAAATTTTGGAGAAAATTCAATATAATTATCTCAAATTTTATGGTACTTAATATATTTTTTAAATCTTAAAAAAGGTTAATATAATTTTTTTTATATAAATAATTTAATGTGAAACATTGTATAAAAGTCATACCATTGAAAAATTATTTCTTGGTCTAGAGGCGCCACGTGACCATATTCTTTGTCAATCACAAACCACTATGCCCCTATTATTCCTCAATCTTCCAATACAAAATTACAGACCACATATTCTCTACTAATCACAACACATCTAAGACGTCACGTAACCGTACCCCAAGACCACCAAATAACTTCTCCATTCCACTTGTTAATTCCAAAAAAATAAAATAATATCAAGTCACTCACATTACTGATAAAACCAGTGACTCTCCATGACACAACTATTTTTTATTAGAATATTACTTTTGTGTATGGTACATGAAAATCACTTCCATAGACTATAGTTGGACTCTATTTATAAGGAATAAGTTTTTTTTGCTTTTTGAGATGAATCCAAGGATAAGGTTGTTGAAAGATGTATGTGAGAAACGGATTTGAATGGAGGAAGTTCCTCCAGAGTTGATGTTTGTTATAATTAATAAAGTTCCTAGATCTTTGTAATGCGGGATCAACCTCCACCCTCTAAATATATATATATATACATCTAACTAGTGGCGGAGTCAGGAAATTAAGTTAGAGGGCACTATTAATTATAATTTTTTATTTAAAAAAAATCATGATGAACATTAAGATAATAATAATTTTATGAGCTATATTTAAGTATAAAAAATTACATATTCATTATTAATAGGAACAAATTAAAATTTTATAATAGTGTCGAATAGCTCGGTGCGAAATGGTGATGTAAGTTTATAATTTTAGCACAAAATATTATGGATCAAAATTCTTAGTTTTAGAAAATAAAAACACATCATTTATAGCACAAATTATTATGAAATCTATTTAATTTTTATTTGATAGAAAAATATTAAAGAGATGACATTGCTTATAAATGATGTGTTTTGAATGAAAATTATTAAACAATCTTAGAATACCATATAGCATTGCCTACGTGATGCTCAAAGTATGAGAAATCACAAATCACACTAAGCAGTCTGTCAACTGCTTAAAAATAATGAGTTCATTATATCCAATCTATAAGATTTTTCATTATACTATTGGTTTAAACTATTATATAAATAATATCACACAGTGCTCTTAAAGTATCAAATGATTACTTGTTATGAACAATATAATAAATCCTTAACTAAAAAACAAGTTAAGAAAAAAAATACATTTTATATATGACAAAAGACAAAAAAAAAAAAAAAAATCTCAAAATTGAGGGGAGGGCACGTGAACCCCCTCGTCCTTCTTTGCCTCCGCCAATGCATAACAGACATTCCATTATTATATAACTCTAAGAATAATTTTTTTTTTTGTTTTTTGAGATGAATCCAAGGATAAGGTTGTTGAAAGATGTATGTGAGAAGCAGACTTGGATGGATGAAGTTCCTCCTAAGTTGATGTCTGTTTTGCTTGATGAAGTTCCTAGATCTTTGTAATGGGGGGATCAACCTCCACCCTCTAAAAAAATAATAATAAAAATAAAAATAAGGTTGTTGTAGATTTTTATATTTTTTCTTTCTTTTCTTTTCTTTTCAGAATAATAAGCAAATAAAATAGCTAACCAATGAGACACTTTGTAAAGTGCAAGCACTTATTATTTGTCCACGGTGGACTGGATTGTATGATTTGGACCGTGAGGCCAACTACAAATTTCGTTCTAATGATTTAAATTATTTATTTTTTAAATCATAACATATAAATCATCAATGAAAAAAAAATTACGGATGGCGCTAATGCCACGCACGGAAAGTATAGAGCCACGCATATTTATTGTGCAGCAGTTTGAAATGACACTCTTATCCTCATATGACATCAGTTATAAGAGTGTGTAGACGTGCCCGCGTGGGCCTCACTGCTACAGTTCGGACTCAAATAGTCACGGTTCTTAATCTGATCTCGCAAAGTGCAATGCGAGATTAATAAATCACCAAAGAGTCCAAATCCGATAAATCGTTTTGGAAAACATATTTTTTTTTAAAGAAGTGCCAAACATGGACTGCTTTGCCAGATACAGAGTCGCCACCTAAATATTTTTTATGGGGGAATTTAGGAAACCCTAACTCGTTTGCCTAAGGCCACGTGTCCGTCATCACCAAAGTTGCCTCGGCTCGGGAACTTGGTACGATTGGGGAAGGTCAGCTATGAGCACCTCCTCTCGCCCGATCAAAGATCGGCCTCTACTAACCATGATATCTAGTTTTGAAAACATTATGCGTTCTTATTCCGATTAATTAGCTAATCTTACTATGTGATGCGCACAACACAAAAGTATAGACTAGATCGCCTAATTTGGAACAAAGCATTGCATATCTGCTCGTTTGGAAAATGGTTTGAAATTTGCTACTCGCGAGTAGGCTAAAACACGGATTCCGATGAGTCGTTCCAACTCAAACAATCCAACCTTCACCCACAGGCATTCAGGCAGTTTACATCACATACGCAATTAGCCACATGGTAAACATGCTGTCATGTTAACATTCACACTCATGCAAGATGCTAAAGCATAAAAAGCTTACAGAGTACTCCGAGCCAAAACAAAGAACTTGTTAGCAATCAATGTATGATCCAAGTCCATGTTAAGTGGCTAATGCATCGCATACAAAATACAGCTAGAATAGGCTCGGCTAATCCTAGGATGGCATGTGGAATGCAACAAATAACACGTATTCAAGTTAGATTTGAAATACTATGCAGTTAGCATGATGCGCCGAGCCCAGTGCATACAATGCAGATGAATGAATGCACGCATGCATAGCATAAGGATGCTA
The DNA here is from genome assembly GCA_030407325.1 of Camellia japonica. Lineage (NCBI taxonomy): Eukaryota > Viridiplantae > Streptophyta > Magnoliopsida > Ericales > Theaceae > Camellia > Camellia japonica. Next base: position 99,737,565 of record JAPPVO010000013.1, on the reverse strand, counting down.
AATTAAATATGCCCTAATACTAACAATCAAAGGCAGGTAAGTAAAAGGAAGAAAGAAGTGGGGATTTGAAGACATGCATCACACGCACGCACACTTATTACAAATTCGCCCTCGCTCGGAGGGACCGAAAGAATAATACAATTTAATTAACCTACAAGCTAATTAATTAAACTATACAACACTTAACTAATTAACGAATCAATTAAACTACTGAAAACAGTAAAGGGCCTCGGGAAGAGGGATGCATGCATGCTCGGATTGGCTTCGCCCGGAAATCCAATGCCATGCACAAGCTGCCTTTGTTTACCCTGCTCTGCTCCTCTGAAAATTGCACAATTCCCAAGGAACACTCTCTAAACACTGTGGAGGGTCACCAGCCAAGAGGAAACACCACCGGCCACGTAAATGTGGTCATCGACCATCTATTGAGCTATCGGCCACCAATTCATGGCCGGTCGGCACTGGATGTGGTCGGTCTGCCATGTATGCCTGCAGAAACCTGTTTTGACAGCAGCAGAAGGCAAAACATGGCATGGCAATGCATTTCAAGCAATATTTGCACCAACCACACTCCTTATCATATTCATGACTCAAAGGAGTTTGGTACTCGGCCCTCGAACCACCAATCGCGCATTCCAATGCGTGATGGCCAAAGAGGCCAAGTTGTGCATTTTGATTTCAAATGTAATGCAAACTGAGCAAGCACATAAAGATCCAACCTCTATCATGGTGATTCAAGAGGCAAGGCATGCGTTCAAGATGCAATGCAACCTAGGCATGCGAGCTAAGTATGCACTATGAACATGAGGGCAAGCAATGCAAACATGCAACATGGACAACACACAAACATGTAACAACATGTTAAGTGGCTAAAAAGAGGAAATACATGCCAAATGTATTACAACCTAATCATGCAACAACATATCATGTAGCTCAAGCAATGCAACAAGATGCAATTACACATGGCATGCGACACAAGGTAAAATGGAGCAAGCATGCGACAATATGTAAGGCATGCATGCAATAACATGGTGGGATGGACTTATACTAACATGGGTAGCTCTCAAGCATGCCAAAATCAGTGGCCAAATGCCAAGGAAATGAGGGCCAAAACACATACAAACATGCATGCAAACATGGTCCAACACTTAGGCATAAAGAAGCAACTTTTAAGCACACTTAAAAGGGATAAACAAGGGCAAATAGCATGCATATAACGCTCTGAAAATCATGTTAGAAAAGGGTGCCAAACCAACTTAACAAGACAAGCGTAACATGCAATAATGCCCAAAACTCAAGGCAAGCCAAGGGGCTTAAACCATGGCCATGCCAACCAAGCCTCAAAGGGCCAAGGGGACTCAAACCCCCCAAGGCAGACCAAAACAAGGTCAAGGGCACACCTAGATGGCATCTAAATGGCCTAAATCTAAAGGCATGCAAAATGAACCAATCATGGAGCATAACACACAAACCTTTTGAAACATCAAAGGAGCCATAAATACAAGAATACAAGCATGCTATATGGACTGAAATGACATGGTAAGTGGTTCCAAACCACTGAAACAAAGCAAGTAAAGCATGCTAGAGGGGTCAACACTCAAGGCTCACAAGGGGAATTGCATGGTAGCTATACAAAGCAAAGCATGGATGACCCGAGCAACCAAAAACAGACCTCAAGCATACTAAAACATGCATAAAAGCTTCACAAAGCTAGGCCAAAACAAGTGAACATGGTAGTCTAAATGCTAGGCACATGTTAAGGCAATTCATGGCATTACAAGACAAGTATGCAAGGCAAGCATGGTGTGTCTAAACCAAGTAAAAACAGTGCTATATCATGGCAAAATAAGCACAAATAACACTTAAGACATGGCCAACATGAACTCAAGAATGGTGCTTACACATGAGGCAAAAATGGCACATTTTGAAGACAACAAGGAGAGGGGATGGCCCTCTCCTTCTTAGGACCTCAAACCACCATCCTCACCACTGAAATCTTGAGGCCCAAACAAGGTAGTCCCGGAGCTCACCAAATAGCACAAAATGGGGGCCAAACAAGGCCTAAGAGGGGTCAAACAACCCCAAACAACAAAGTGACTTAAACAACTATTTTAAGCAAGTAAAAACAAGACTTTCATATGTTATACACTAAGCTCAAAAACAGATGCAAGTAGGAAAAAGGGCTATGCAAAAAATGGGGTATTTAAAGGTAAAGTTCTTACCCTTGTAGACCCCTTCAAGAACAGCACTCTAGCTGCTTTCCTTAGCTCAAAACCAGCTCAAAACTCTGAAAATTACTCCTTAGTACCTCAGTAGCTAAAGGAAAGTGTAACACTAGGTGTTTGTGTGTAAAACTATGAACAAAAACCTTAAACACCAAAGAGAGGGAGATATAGAGATAGAATAGACATAAGACTCAAACCCTAATCTCAGACCTCTCTCTTGAACTTCTGTAAACCTTGGAGGAGGGAGGAAGGCCTCCCTTTATAGAGGATCACTTTTGCAAAGCTTACAAAACAAGCTAAGCAAGAGTGAAATCCCTCCATACACGTGTATGGTGGGGGTGCAAAGTGTATGCCAGCTAGCACAACTAGCATAAAAATATCTGCAAAAGCAGATGCACAGTGGTCGGCCAGCCAAAAATGAAAAATTGACCAAAATAATGGTCGGCCGACTACAAAGAGTGCTGGCAGGCCAAACATTTGGCCGATGGCAACAAAACAGTGGCTGGTGGCCTCAAGCCATGGCCGGTGAGGTGTGGGGATGGCCAACAAGCCATTCCCTGCCCCTCAAAAGCAAAACACAAGTGTTTGGTGCAAAACCAAACACAAAACAGTCGAGTCGAGAGGTCTTGAGGCAAGGTGCGTGGCCGAGACCTCCGGGAACTCAAGACGAACACAAACATGGATAATCACCGAGTGTTCAAACGGTGATGTCCAAGTCTTGAGAACGGTCAAAAATGGGGTGTCTACAGTTGCCCTTCTTTGACAGAACTCGAAAGTCATAACAATGACGAGAGTGAATGTCAAAACCTAGAGACGGCCCATTTTTGACAAGGCCGAAGACTTAGATAAAGCATGCAAGACAATAAAGATATGCGCCCGAAGGCGGGGGCAAAATGTAACTGACAATGCAAGAAGCCGAACATAACTTATGATCATGCAAAGAAAGCTGTAACAAAGCATAACAATGCAACAGTTTTAAGCTAGCACAAACCAAACTACACTACAATGCAGAGAGGGTGCAAGAGAATTATTCAATTCTTGATACGTCTCACTCGGAGAATACAATACCTGTGCGGCTCGTCTGATTGCACCAGCTTCAAATGAACCGTACATACAATATCGTGCCTGAAAGAGAAAGAAAACTCAACAAGTTACAATATTGTTAGCAACATGCATAACGATGCAATCGAAAGCTGCGTGACAACGCAAGTGTAGGAGTGCATGACAATGCACACCTATGTGTGACAACGTAGAACAATGCGGAATGGATGCAAAATGATATGCAACATTTAAATCTACGTATAAACAATACAAATGATATGCAATGCAATTGAATCATGATCAAATCATGAGCGGTTCAAAAACCACACAAAATGTCATAAAGATGATGGAGATGCAAAGTCCGTCTACCATAAAAAGGTGCCGCAACCCTTCAAACCACAATACTAGCAGTGGAATAGGCGCGTACACATGCAGAACTATGAGTGAGTAGACGGAACACAAGAACAAGTAATTGGGTGGAATGACTAAGTGAGGCATGCTCTGCTCAGAAAAGCTCATGATCCTAAATGCTGGATGCAATCGAACTACACTACAATGCGAGTATATACAGTGGATATGGCACACGACCAAAACATAATCTCGCCTAGGAAAAGCATGACATATACAAACCGTGTTTAACACAGAAACGGTGCCGTCCCAAACCCTAGGTGCGTACACATAAATCATAATTGTGCTTCAACACGAGAAGTATGGGCACATACCAGACCAAGCCCAACATGGAAAGGCGCAAAGCCATTGATGGATGATGCAGGCAAATGCATGCAAACTACGATGCAATATATACAAGTGCACATGGATATGTACAATGTGATCTACTGGGGAGAATGCAAGGATGCAGTGGAAAAGGCATGCGACCAAAACACATTTTGCCTAGGAAAGGCATGGACACATACAAACCACGTCTAACACAGAAACGGTGCTATCACCCTCAAACCACAATACCAGCAATGGAATAGGCACGTACACATAATATCATAACTGTGCTTCGTGAAAAATATGGGCACATACCAGACCAAGCTCAACATGGAAAGGCGCAGTCGTAGTGGAGGTGATGCAGTGAATGCATGCAAGCTACAATGCAATATATACATGCAATGATATGTACAATGCTATGTACAATGAATGTATGTAAATGCCATATTACAGTGATGCATAACATATGCACTATTACAATGTATACATGACATATGCAATATATGTACAATGGAATGCATGACATATGCATGTTTTTGTTGTTTTTTTTTTTTTTGAAATGCATGACAATGCAAAAGAAAAAAAATGCATGACAATGCATGTTTTTTTTATATTTATTTTGCTTGAAAAGTGCATGATGACGTATGTTTTTTTTTTTTTTTTTTTTTTGATTTTTTTTTTTTGAAATGCATGCAAAGTGCGAAATGATGCAGTTTTTTTTTTTTTGTTTTTTGAAATGCATGCAAAGTGCGACATGATGCATGACAATGCACATGAGGTTGAAGCGTGAAACGCATGTCTTTCGAAATGCATGACAATGCATGTGATCTTAAATGCGCGACAACGCATGTCGCTTGGAATGCATGACAATGCATGTGAACTCGAATGCGCAATAACTCGCGTTGCTTGATATGCATGACAATGTATGTGAGGTGCGCATGACGATGCGGCCTAAAGAATATGCATACTAATGCAAGTATGACATGCGCATGACAATGCGAGATGTGTGCATAACGATGCGAGTGAAATGACGTATAACCAACGCGCGTTTCACGACAAAAGTCGTAACGTATGCATGTGGGGCAACTTTCGAATCTCGCAAGAGACAAAAAGGATACAAAAAGGATACACCTCGCACGTATTCGAGTGCTACGCACAGAAGACACGGCACAGAGACCAGTTAAGCTTCGGAAATGCATTTTCTTGCACTGTGTTGAGCAATGGAGGCACTATCTTGAGCAATGAAGGCTCCAAACTATATCAAAGACCCAAACAAAGGTGCAGGAGGTTCACCGGCCATCGTGGGAGGTCACCGGCCATCCATCGGCCACCAAAAAAGTCCACCGGCCAACAATGTGGCCGACCGGCCAAATATGCCTGAATCGGGGCAGTTTTGACATTTCAGCCGTGGGTCTTTAAATATAGGGCTTGAAGCCCTATTTTTCCACTTCCCACAAACTCGAAAACTCTTGCCCTCTCTCCCTAGGCTATTTTTCAACCCTCGATCCACGCTTTTGTCGCGTTTTAGAGTCCGTTTCATCGTTCGATTCGCGATCTCCTTCGCGTTTCGAACATTTTGAACCGAACAAAACTTCGTTTCGGCGTCTTTTTCTCGATTCTCACCACTCGGGGTTTGTTTCCCTCGAGTCTACCTCGATTTCTGTGCCTTTTCTGCACCCCGACTTTTCTGGCCATTTTTCACCCTCCCGAGGTTGACTTTTCGGTTGACTTTCCACATTCTCGCCTGGTTTTCACTCTTCCAGCCATTTTCGCACCATTCTCGAGATGGTGGATGATTTTTCACGAGGCAGGACTCCTTCGGAGCAGGAGATGGACCCCGAGGCCGAGCTCTTGCCTCTCAGCGTCCATCCGTTCGATTCGGCGACCTACAAGCCGGCGATTCACTAGCTGCCTCCTGACGGACTTCGCCAGTTCAGGAGTTTTGACAGGAGGGTGCCACCAGAGCTGCTTCTGCGCGAGCTAGAGACGAACCTTTCATAGGGTGCTTCCGAGGTATACTCTTCCCCGTTTCATTTTCTGCAAAGTAGAACACTTAACTGCAATAGTCGACTCTGCCTTTAACTGTTTGATCTGGATACATCGATATACTATATGCTGTAGTTGACTGTGAACACACCTGCATTCGGTATCTATTTGAATTGGAACACGCACACACACTGTATTTGCCCTGAACCACTCAAACACCCTGACACATCATACACTGTAGTTCACTGCGAGCACACCGGCACCCAATGTCTGTTTGAATCTGAACACGTGCACACATGCTATATCTGTACTGAACCACTAAAACACACTGACACATCATATGTTGTAGTTCACTGCAAGCACACCGGCACCCGATGTCTGTTTGAATCTGAACACGTGCACACACGCTATTAATTCTGAATGTTCTTCAAAACTGTATTTTGAATATTGCTTCGCAACTGTTTGCTTTTGAATACAGGGGGATTCCCATGCCTTCCGGGGGTATGGGAATGTTGCTGCCCGCGGATGGTACATGGAGCTACCAGACGCAGTCCGTCACATTGTCGACCAGGCCGGCTTCGGCGCCTTCTGCAGGGGACTCTCACGCCTTACCGCGAGCAGGCCCTTCTTGCTGCTCTGGTGGAGGTGTAGGACACCACCGACTCCTTCCACTTCTCTGCCACGGGAGACATGACGATGACTCCCTATGACTTCTCGATGCTCACCGGCATCGGGGTAGGGGGTGATCCGATCCCCTTCGACACAGACATGGATGAGTGGGAGGCTGCCCAGATATATTTGCTCGGTGAGCTGCCGCCTCTCGCTCGTCCAGGCTTCGTCAGATACTCGTGGTTCGAGGACCACTTCCGGATTCGGCCAGCTTTAGCTGAGGAGGCACCGAAGGCTCAGGAGGAGGTGGAGCGATATGCATGCGGCTTCCTCATGTTCTTATTGGGGACGACCATCTTTGCCGATCGGGCGAACACCGTGCCTCTCTGTTTGCTGAGCGCTCTGGTGGATGTCACACGGATCTTGTGCTATGACTGGGTGGGGCAGCCTTGGCCACACTCTATGGATACATGAGCTCATCCTCCCGTTGCAGCGGACAGTTGCTCGGGGGCTACTGGCGAGCTTGGGAGGTACATCTTATTTTCTATTTTACATTTCTGCTTTACATTATCTGTACTCTGTACACTGCACACACTGCGGTCTGCTTCACGCTGACTGTATACTGCATACACGGCACACATATAATCTGCTTTACACTGACTGTACACTGCACACACTGTACACTCTGCACAATGCACTGCACAACACACGATTCTGCCATTTCTGCTTTATTCTGCATTCTGCTTTATCTGATAAGCATACTGATATCTACTCTTCAGTTGTGGGTCTACGCCTATTTCCCGAGGCTTGCGCCGGTACCCGACGAGGAGACCTCTTTCGGCGTTCCTTTTTCCCGTCGCTTCGATGTGAGGTGTGTGCGGAGACCCTGGGAGTCTTTTATCTTCTTCCGCTGCTATTTCGACACCATCACCGCCGCAGAGGTATGTTCAACTTTAGAGTTTATTTCAAGATTCTCTTTGCACCGTATTTTTAATAACAGTAGATAACTGACTGCATATCATTTTCAAATCACCTGGCAGCCTTGGGCTCCATTGCCAGCTACGATTCGGGAGTGGTTTGCCGGTGCTGAGGAGACCGCCCGATTTAGGATCTTGCTGGAGGGCCCGGTCTGTCGGGCTTGGTACCTAGGTGAGCTCTTCCTGCGCCAGACCCTGGGTTTACCAGAGCAGATAGTTCCAGGTCCGCCTCTTACCCACATGAGGGACACCGAGAGGTTCACTCCCAAGCAGATGGCTGATTACACGATCGGCTGGGACGCGATGGGCTTCAGAGGCGAGGGCGACTACACAGAGTACGTCCAGACCTACATCATGCGGCCTTTGAGCAGTGGCCGTCGAGTTGAGAGAGAGAGAGGCCAGTGGCGCCGGCGGCGAGGGCAGGAGCGGGAGCAGGAGCATCGAGGACGGCTCGGGTCCGTGGCAGGAGTGGGGCCCGGAGAGGACGGGGGGCTAGTTGGCCAGCACTGCCCACGATGATGACATGCCGAGGGCAGGGTGGGGAGACCTATCAGATCCCCTTCGCTCCCCCTCCGGCTGATCACGAGTTAGTCGGGTTCTACGACTTGCCCCCGGTATATACTATTGCATTTTGCATCTTGCATTGTCATTTCATTTCATTTGATATTTCGCAGAATACTAATGCTTCTAACACTTTTGCAGGCTTCCTTCGAGTACACTCGTCAGTCCCTGGAGCTAACCGCCTCTGTGATGGGGATGCTCCAGCGAAGCCTCGGCCTGCTAGCCATTTACAGTATTCCGGTATGTTCTTCTGACCACAGTCTCAAACCATACATAAACTGTTTCACATAATCTGACGCATTGCACTATCAACACAACACTCGATACACGGCCCTCACGACATCTGATACACTGTAGCCCACGGATTGTTCACAGCATTACTCATGGCATTCATACACTGCACTTAGTCACTGCATTTTGTACCGACACACTGTTCACAGCATTCATACACTGTACTCATACACTGCATTTTGTACTGATACATTGCTCACAACAGTCATACACTGTACTCACACACTGTATTTGGCATTCATACCCTGCTTTGCGTAGCATACTGATGCGTTTACCATTTGTGCTTTTCAGCCCCATTCCAGATTCCTACTGCAGGAGGTGCTCCAGCTGGGTCCTGTTCCTGTCCGAGATGGCAGAGTATATCCCCGCACCAAAGCGGGCGCACTCATGTTGGGAGTAGCTCACGGGCACCGGTTCTTGCTGATGACGATCCGAGGCGGGAGACAGAGCGGAGTCGGAGCAGAGTCGTCTGAGGAGGAGACCGGAGATGACTCGGGCTCGGGCTCAGATGATGGTGCTGACGACGATGCTCCGGACCTTCATCCAGAAAGAGGACGAGGACGGACCCGTAGGCCTGAGATGATCGATGCGATCCAGACTTTTACTGCTTTTCTTCTTTTTGGTTTTGCTTTACTTTTGTTGATACTTGCGTACCTTGATTTCCGCAGGCAGGTTTTTATTTTCTCCAAAGCTATGTACTTGAAAAATGATGAAATGAAACAAACTTTTGTCATGAAAAAGTTTACATTTGTACATTTCATACTCGCATCGCATGCATCATTATCAACACCTCAATTGTAAATGAGATTGATCTCCTGTCTGAAAATCAAACACTTATTGTAATAATCAGATAATGAACCGCCAACGGCAAAACAACTCAAACAACCCACTGCTCATTTTGAACATACAGCCCATAACACAACACTTGATTCAATCTGCACACAGCTCATACAACGCACTGCTCATTCTAACACACAGCCCATAACACAGTATTCTTAGTTCCTTCTGCACACGTAATCCTGAACAAACAGTCCAATCTGAAAAGACGGAATACAAGGTGAAGCTGCTAAAGCTGAGCACACTCAGATGCAATCCGAACCCATATGTTCACAATTTCCAAGTGCCCAGTTGAACTCCTGCGTTTTTACAAAAGAACCAAATCATGTTTTGCACAAATGTAGAGAATGCACAACACTCTGAGCACAAAACGATCTGAGAAAAGGGTTTTCAACCAGTATTAAGCCTACGACTGAACACGGTAAAAAAGACTCAATAACAAAAATAAAAGGTAACACCTAAACACGACGAGACATCTCGAACGACTCCAAACCAAAATTGAGGCAAACAAAACAAAGACACGACACACAGACGTGTACAAAGACAAAGACCTCAGATCACGAGGAGCCAATTTCTTCGGGATTGTTCCCACCCTTTCTGATTTGTGACTCTCAACATCACTCGACCCTCAGGCTCGATTTTTTTTCTCAAAACCCTTTGCTCACTTTTCTCCAACTTACGCCTCTCATTCTTTAATCTCTTATTTTTCATCCCTCTCCAGATATGGTCGGTTGATAAACAAGAGGTAGTTGGGTTCATGCCCAACACTGTTAGCTCACAGCTATTCTTCCGATGACATCTAGTGGATGCCCCAGATAAGGGAGTGGAGTATTCTGATCCATCCAATTCGTGCTTTGCACTTGGTTTGATACCTCGTTGCTCAGGATGTTGAGAGCTTTCAGCCCTTTGTTGTTAACCTCAGTTGTGCCCTTTGTTGGCAGGTGGAGTGCCCTTCTGGCAAGTATGTTGACGACGGGGGAAAGACAGAACACATGACTCAACTGCGCCCCTAGTTCATCATTTTGACCATTTTTTTGTTTTCGTTTTCTACTAAAACAATTGTGACCAAGATGAGAGTCAGATTAACACACTTGTTCAATTTTTGATTTGAAATCATGCAAGTCAGGCTATAAGCACTGAAAATTTTCCTTTTTGGGTCCAAGAAAATGGTCCAGTTTTGGAAAATGAAATAATTTTCGAGAAATTAGTCAACCTCAGTAAAAATTTTCAAAAACTATTTTTGCAAACGGTCAATGCTCAACGAGCGCAGAACTTACTCTTGAGATGCACAACCTCGGATCGGAGGCAATGGAAAATTGCCCCTTGCTGGAGAGCTGCATGGCAACGGAAAGTTGCCCCTGGTTTGAATGGCACTCATGGCAACGGAAAGTTGCCCCTTGTCTGGATAGCGCCGCGGCATTTTGTAGTCAATCCTCATTAGCGATGATCGCACCGAACTCTCGGATACAGAGAAGACGAAGATGGTCAAAACCAATATATGGACACAGTCACTTGAAAGTGTTGGTGGCTGGACTTCAGGATGAAGTTGCCTACGTATCCCAAACATGGGAATCAAGCCTTACGTAGTTCCGGTTGTCACAACCGAACTATCGGATTCAGAGAAGGCAGGATGATCAAAACCATTTCATGGACACACTCGATTTGGAAGTGTTTGTGGCTGGACTTCAGGATGAAGTTGCCTACGTATCCCAAACATGGGAATCAAGCCGAATCAAGCCTTACGTAGTTCCGGTTAAGGTACACTCGTGTATTAACCCTCACCATGCTCTAACTTTTGCCAAGGTCACCCTTCTGGGTTTTCAGCCTTGCGAGCTATGTTTTTCTTTTCTTTTCAATTCTTTTCTTCTTCTTTTTTTTTTCATCTTTTCTTTTTTCTTTTTTTACATTTTTCTCTTCTTTTTTTTTTGCTTTTCTTTTCTTTTGCATTTTTTTCTTTTCTTTTGTATTTTTCTCTTGCTCTAACTTTTGCCTGGGTCGCCCTTCCAGGTTTTCGGCCCAGCGAGCCTCTCAAAGGGTAAAAGTGTAACAAGTCCATGCCAAATGGTTTTAGATTGAAGTCATCTGAATCCAGGAGAGTGGCTGTTGTATTGATTTGCAGAAGGATTCATCTTCGGCTCTTCGAGTACATCGGACATTTTTGCCCCTAGTTCGAGGGGTGCTTCTGATTTAGCTTTGCAAGCTTCTTTTGGTGACATATGATCTTCTTGATCTGACTTTGGTGCCTCTTGTTCAGGGCTGCTTCAAATCTGGCCACACAGGCCTTACATTGCGGTTGATCGTTGATCAGTCTGAAACCAAGGTCAAGGTTTGAAAGCAAGGGCTCAAGTCTCGAGGCTGAGAGCGATCCTAAGCTGCACAATCTCAAGAGCGATTCCACACAGGTCTTCGCAGGACTGCGCAAAACATTTTGTTTTTGAAAGTTTTTAAGAAAGCGACAAATCACTCGCGCTGAAGATAGTGTGGAACCAATCTGGATCAAGCCAGGGTCCTTCCAGTACTCATACTAACAAGCATGATTTTATTCATTAAAGGCTTAGCACGCCTCTCTTTCTCTCAATTAGTCAAATTTTGCAAAACCCGAGGAATTCCTTCCTCTTCGTTTTCACGCAGTGTTCAAAAAGTTTTGAAAAACTTAGGTCAATGCAATGATTTAGGTACAGAAGAGTAAGTGAGATGCTCCGCCATTTCATTCTAAACTTGCTGGCACAACAGTCAAAGTAGCAATAAGCACGGAAACATGATAGCCGCAGCTGTTTCATTCAAAACCTCCGGTTGCAACTGGCTCCACAGCAGAGACAGACTCAAAAGAAAACAAAAGGATAATTACAAAAACATGATATCCGAGGCAACAACCCTGGAATCACCTGATTTCTATACAATGGGACTGACTCCATACAACAAGACAGACCCTTAAGCAAAAAGACTGACTCAAGACAATGAGAGACTCAAAACAAAACCAAGAAATGGCTCAACACCCAAGCCAGAAATTACAAAAAACAGCATTCGCAAATGCTCAAAACGTGCGTGCCAGACGCCACATCTGAAATACACTAGCGCCGCCCGCAGGTGGTCCAACTTCTGATCACATACTCGCAGTATCCTCGAAATCTAACAACTCAGCAGTGACAGACTTCGCTGAGGTAGGCGGGAGGATGACCTCATTGTCGATCAAATCCTGTACTTCATGACGAAGACGGAAACAGTTGTCGGTACAATGACCGGTTTGCTGGTGGTACGCGCAGTACAAGGTAGCATCATGTGTAGAGGGAGATTCTGGGAGAGGCCGAGGCTCGAGGGGTTTAAGGTGCCCCCTTTCAGCAAGGATCTGGAGTGCCCTAGACAAAGGCATGTAGAGGGTGGAAGACTCTGCGCCCTCGGGGCAGATACTTCGAAGTTTGCTGACTTTTGCCGGACGCACTGGCAAAAGGATCGGCAGGTGCCGCCTTGACTTTCTGATCCTTCCCGGTGCAGAGTTGGGATTGGAGGGAACTGTTCTGGCATGACGGGGCCTATCCCGATTTTCTGTCTGCTGGAACTCCCCTCGGTTGGAGTGGGGAAAGCATCATCCACAGTTTAGCCACACTGCGAATATTTGCTGTTTATCAATCCCCGGCTTTCAAAGCCTCGACTGCCCACAGCAGTTGTTCAACGGGATCAGCACCTGTTCCCACTTTGTTCTTACCTCTGGCCTCAGCTTGATCGAGGGTTTGGGTTGCTATATCAGAGCGAAACCCGGTTGTTGCTGACACGTCATTACTATAGCTTGAGACAACCTCAGGTTGGCTAAGCTCGATCACAATTCGCCCCAATAGCGGGGCCTCCTGCGGTACAAAATTCTCGGCGTAGGATGTGGTGGATGGAGAAGCCGACATTTCGTAGGCGAGATCGGCCACAGATTGCTGAAGATCGCCAATCATTCCCATTAATTCAAACGTGGTGGGCTCACGAGCCTGATACAACTGGGGTTCCCAGATCGGGCGCGCGGCAGGCGACCTGGGCAGATGCGGTAGATCAACATTGGTTTCATTCTGTAAGATTCCTTGATCCAATGCGGCTGCCATAACCACTTTTCCTCTGAACTTTGGTCATCATAAGTCCTCTTGAACTGAACGGAGATGATGGATCAGATGTCTCTTGCCTCAGCAAAGGAGACCACGGCTATTCTGTACTAACTCTCTGAATTGAAACAGAAAACACGCAGCATTTCAGCCCAATCAGAACAGACACAAGCATAGCTGAATAACTGTACTCTACTACTGATCACTGTTCCCCAAAATCACGGCCCTGAAAACTGAATCTGATACCCGGCAGAAATAACTGATTCTTCAAAACACTGGTGCCCGCAGGCCTGATGCCCAAACTTGCAAACTGATATATGCATTCCCTGTAGAGGTCAACTCAAAAAGCACATAACAAACAAGCAAGAGCCAAAACACCCCTATGTTGGGGTAGGGTTTCCCTGTCCTATTTTGTCAGGAGCTAGGGTTTCACTACGCACGCAGCAGTTTCAAACAACCTATAATCGGGTAGCAACCTGTCCTAGCTTGGAATGGTCACTATGGATTCCGAATATGCACTAGGTCGAATGGTCAAAAGGGTGCCCCGGTGACAACCGGGGTTTGTGTTCCCATCGTGGCAGAGCCCGTAACCGGTCAGCCTTATGGCACGCTTCTCGAAGCGAGCCTCCGGCAAACCGTTCAGGAATAGCAGACGGCAAACACTGTGACTTAGGCGCACCAATGCACATGCAATGCAAAGAAACACATGAGTGTAATCAAAACAAGATATCATGAGTTCGAGTCAAGCTCTCTAAACTCCCCAGCAGAGTCGCCAGAAACTGTAGACGCGCCCGCGTAGGCCTCACTGCTACAGTTCGGACTCAAATTCGGTTCTTAATCTGATCTCGCAAAGTGCAATGCGAGATTGATAAATCACCAAAGAGTCCAAATCCGGCAAATCGTTTTGGAAAACAGATTTTTTTGAAAGAAGTGCCAAACATGGACTGCTTTGCCAGATACAGAGTCGCCACCTAAATATTTTTTATAGGGGAATTTAGGAAACCCTGACTCGTTTGCCTAAGGCCACGTGTCCGTCATCACCAAAGTTGCCTCGGCTCGGGAACTTGGGTACGATTGGGGAAGGTCAGCTATGAGCACCCCCTCTCGCCCGATCAAAGATCGGCCTCTACTAACCATGATATCTAGTTTTGAAAACATTATGCGTTCTTATTCCGATTAATTAGCTAATCTTACTATGTGATGCGCACAACACAAAAGTATAGACTAGATCGCCTAATTTGGAACAAAGCATTGCATATCCGCTCGTTTGGAAAATGGTTTGAAATTTGCTACTCGCGAGTAGGCTAAAACACGGATTCCGATGAGTCGTTCCAACTCAAACAATTCAACCTTCACCCACAGGCATTCAGGCATTTTACATCACATAAGCAATTAGCCACATGGTAAGCATGCTGTCATGTTAACATTCACACTCATGCAAGATGCTAAAGCATAAAAAGCTTACTGAGTACTCTGAGCCAAAACAAAGAACTTGTTAGCAATCAATGTATGATCCAAGTCCATGTTAAGTGGCTAATGCATCGCATACAAAATGCAACTAGAATAGGTCTCGGCTAATCCTAGGATGGCATGTGGAATGCAACAAATGACATGTATTCAAGTTAGATTTGAAATACTATGCAGTTAGCATGATGCGCCGAGCCCGGTGCATACAATGCAGATGAATGAATGCACGCATGCATAGCATAATGATGCTAAATTAAATATGCCCCAATACTAACCATCAAAAGTAGGTAAGTAAAAGGGAGAAAGAAGTGGGGATTGGAAGACATGCATCACACGCACACACACATATTACAAATTCGCCCTCGCTCGGAGGGACCGAAAGAATAATACAATTTAATTAACCTACAAGCTAATTAATTAAATTATACAACACTTAACTAATTAACGAGTCAATTAAACTACTGAAAGCAGTAAAGGGCCTCGGGAAGAGGGATGCACGCATGCTCGGATTGGCTTCGCCCGGAAATCCAATGCCATGCACAAGCTGCCTCTGTTTACCCTGCTCTGCTCCTCTGAAAATTGCACAATTCCCAAGGAACACTCTCGGAACACTGTGGAGGGTCACCGGCCAAGGGGGAACACCACCGGCCACGTAAATGTGGTCATCGACCATCTATTGAGCTATCGGCCACCAATTCATGGCCGGTCGGCACTGGATGTGGTCGGTCGGCCATGTATGCCTGCAGAAACCTGTTTTGACAGCAGCAGAGGGAAAAACATGGCATGGCAATCCATTCAAGCAATATTTGCACCAACCACACTCCTTATCATATTCATGACTCAAAGGAGTTTGGTACTCGGCCCTCGAACCACCAATCGCGCATTCTAATGCGTGACGGCCAAAGAGGCCAAGTTGTGCATTTTGATTTCAAATGTAATGCAAACCGAACAAGCACATAAAGATCCAACCTCTATCATGGTGATTCAAGAGGCAAGGTATGCGTGCAAGATGCAATGTAACCTAGGCATGCGAGCTAAGTATGCACTATGAACATGAGGGCAAGCAATGCAAACATGCAACATGGACAACACACAAACATGTAACAACATGTTAAGTGGCTAAAAAGAGGGAATACATGCCAAATGTATTACAACCTAATCATGCAACAACATGTCATGTAGCTCAAGTAATGCAACAAGATGCAATTACACATGGCATGCGACACAAGGTAAAATGGAGCAAGCATGCGACAATATGTAAGGCATGCAAGCAATAACATGGTGGGATGGACTTATACTGACATGGGTAGCTCTCAACCATGCCAAAATCAGTGGCCAAATGCCAAGGAAATGAGGGCTAAAACACATACAAACATGCATGCAAACATGGTCCAACACTTAGGCATAAAGAAGTAACTTTTAAGCACACTTAAAAGGATAACAAGGGCAAATAGCATGCATATAACGCTCTAAAAATCATGTTAGAAAAGGGTGCCAAACCAACTTAACAAGACAAGCATAGCATGCAATAATGCCCAAAACTCAAGGCAAGCCAAGGGGCTTAAACCATGGCCATGCCAACCAAGCCTCAAAGGCCAAGGGGACTCAAACCACCCCAAGGCAGACCAAAACAAGTTCGAGGCACACCTAGATGGCATCTAATGGCCTAATCTAAAGGCATGCAAAATGAACCAATTATGGAGCATAACACACAAACCTTTTGAAACATCAAAGAAGCCATAAATACAAGTATACAAGCATGCTATATGGACTAAAATGACATGGTAAGTGGTTCCAAACCACTGAAACAAAGCAAGTAAAGCATGCTAGAGGGTCAACACTCAAGGCTCACAAGGGGAATTGCATGGTAGCTATACAAAGCAAAGCATGGATGACCAGCAACCAAAAGCACCTCAAGCATACTAAAACATGCATAAAAGCTTCACAAAGCTAGGCCAAAACAAGTGAGCATGGTAGTCTAAATGCTAGGCACATGTTAAGGCAATTCATGGCATTACAGACAAGTATGCAAGGCAAGCATGGTGTGTCTAAACCAAGTAAAAGCAGTGTTATATCATGGCAAAATAAGCACAAATAACACTTAAGACATGGCCAACATGAACTCAAGAGTGGTGCTCACACATGAGGCAAAAATGGCACATTTTGAAGACAACAAGGAGAGGGGATGGCCCTTTCCTTCTTAGGACCTCAAACCACCATCCTCACCACTAAAATCCCTCAAGATTTCTGTGGTGAGGAGGCCCAAACAAGGTAGTCCTGGAGCTCACCAAAATAGCACAAAATGGGGGCCAAACAAGGCCTAAGAGGGGTCAAACAACCCCAAACAACAAAGTGACCTTAAACAACTATTTTAAGCAAGTAGAAAAAAGACTTTTATATGTTATACACTAAGCTCAAAACCAGATGCAAGGTAGGCAAAAGGGCTATGCAAAATGGGTATTTAAAGGTAAAGTTCTTACCCTTGTAGACCCCTTCAAGAACAGCACTCCAGCTGCTTTCCTTAGCTCAAAACCAGCTCAAAACTTTGAAAATTACTCCTTAGTACCTCAGTAGCTAAAGGAAAGTGTAACACTAGGTGTTTGTGTGTAAAACTATGAACAAAACACCTTAAACACCAAAGAGAGGGAGATATAGAGATAGAATAGACATAAGACTCAAACCCTAATCTCAGACCTCTCTCTTGAACTTCTGCAACCTTGGAGGAGGGAGGAGAGGCCCTCCCTTTATTGTGGATCACTCTTGCAAAGCTTACAAAACAAGCTAAGCAAGAGTGAAATCCCTCCATGTGTATGGAGGGGGTGCAAAGTGTATGCCAGCTAGCACAGCTGGCATAAAAATATCTACAAAAGCAGATGCACAGTGGTCGGCCAACCAAAAATGACAAATTGACCAAAATAATGGTCGGCCGACCACAAAGAGTGCTGGCCGGCTAAACATTTGGCCGATGGCAACAAAACAGTGGCCGGTGGCCTCAAGCCATGGCCGGTGAGGTGTGAGGATGGCCAACAAGCCATTCCCTGCCCATCAAAAGCAAAACACAAGTGTTTGGTGCAAAACTAAAACAAAACAGTCGAGTCGAGAGGTCTTGAGGCAAGGCGCATGGCCAAGACCTTCGGGAACTCAAGACGAACACAAACATGGATAATCACCGAGTGTTCAAACGGTGACGTCCAAATCTTGAGGATGGTCAAAAATGAGGTGTCTACAGAGTGCTGCTATTAGCACCTATCTCTTTACTTTGGACCCTCCACTTTTTCCTTTTTTTTTTTTTCAAAAATGAAGTTCCATTTTTACCCTCATCCCTAACTTCTAACCCTAATTTCTCAAACCCTACCCCTAATCCTCCATCACCTCCGGCCGCCGCTATAAGGGTTTCGTTTCACCAAAAATTTGCAGTTCTCTTTCGTTCATGTACGAAAACTGGGGAAAACCACACGAAGCAATAGTTCAAAATTGAAGCATTTATACAAAATTGCAACCAATTGAAACCCAAGGTGAGTATTTGCTTATATCAACTCTCTCTCTATATATGTATATATATTTATATATGTTTATGTCATCTTTTTGGTCTGCACAGTGTTGTTGATTTTTTTTTTTCTTTTGGAGCTTTTTTTGTTTTGTTTTTTGGACCGATAAACACCGAGGCTAGAAATTGAAAATGATTGCTTAGTGAAATGTGGTTTTTTGTTGAATGAAAGATATGCTGAAGTGATATTTTGCTTTTGTAGGTAGTAAACTATAAAGGAGAGGCAGGAAAACTATTCAATTTCTGTTAACTCCAAATTAAGAACTTCATCACTATTTTTTCCCCCAACCACCACCTCTTACCGCCATTGCTGCACCTCCGACCACCAACCCCCAGCCCCTCCATCTTTATCGGTGACCTCTTTTCCTACCGCGAGCCCCCTCCTCTACCTCGCAAACACCCAACACCCTTTCCCCACCTCTAGTAACCCTCCTCCACTCAGACCCAACACCCAGCACCCTTCCATTAAATTTGCTTTCTGGCGGCAAATACAACATCAAGGGCATCAAGGGCAACAATAGCAGCAGGAACAAGGACAACAGAAGTTCCTACTGCGAGCCCCCTCCTCCACTTTCGCAAACACCCAACACCCTTCCCCCACCGGTGATTTCAATATTACGTAGTGAGGATTGGTTCTCTGTCTCTCACAAAGATCTGGCAAAAATATACCCTTATTCTCTCAAACTCTTAACTTTACCCCATCCTCTAACCAACACCTCTGACTGCCACTGCTGCACCTCGACTACCAACCCCCAGCCTCCCACCCCCCACCGGACCTCTTTCCCACCGCGAGCCCCCTCCTCCACCTTTGCAAACACCCAGCACCCGTCCCCCACCTCCAGTAACCCTCCTCCACTCAGACCCAGCACCCAGCACCCTTCCATCATATCTGCTTTCTGGCGGCAAATAAGGAGAAGAAGAGATGTAGATCTGCGTGGTGAGTCCGCAGGCCAGATCTGCACCGTGTGAACTTCGATCTTCGGTGACGGATCTTGCAAGGTGAGGTTTCATCCTCTTGAATTCAGGTTATATTACCTTCGGTCTTTCTGTGGTTATATTACCTTGGACTTGTTTGTGAACTCTTGTGTCTCTATTTGTGAACTCTGGTATCCCTTTAATTACACTATTGGGTTTGGACTTGTTTGTCTCAATATTGGGGTTGGTTTTGTTCTTGGTTTATGTTTTGGAGAAGTTAAGAATAGAGAGATTACAGAGCAACTTTGGCTATGGGATGGAGGAAAGAGTAGTGTCATACGGGATGGAAAACAGATTCCAAGAGGTAGAGTTAGTAGAGGTTGGAACCCAGTTCTGAGGAGGAAAGAGGGTAGCAATATGGTGTCCAAAATGATGGATTGTTCACTATTTTTTGTGGATAACATTCCTGAATCAATGGTCCAAAGAGCTTGTACATCCTGTTTAACAAATTTGGGACAGTGAAGGATGTGTTCATCCCGGCAAAGAGAAGGATAGTAGCAGGTACAAGATTCGGTTTAATCAGATTCGATTGCTCGGTAGCAAAAAATTTGGCTATTCAAAAGGCAAATGGTTTGTGGGTTGAGGATAAGGAGCTAAAAGTTAAAAATGCAAGGTTCACCAAGCCTCAATTAATGCAGCACAGGCCGGAATCAAGTAAACATTTGAAGATAGATTTACAAAGGCGGTCTAAGCAAGATTTAACAACGGTAGGAGGTCAGAAATCTTATGCTGAAGCAGTAAAAAGTGGAGCTACTGTTAGGAAGGATTATTTAGTGGCAAAAGCTTTTGAGTTAGATAATGAATGGCTCTCTGTGAGTTTGATAGTGAAGCTCAAAAACTTCTTCTCTTTTCCGGCATTTAGAGACGAAGTATGCAAGAAAGGTTTGGATGAGATATTAGTCAGAAGAGAGGGAGGTAGAAGTGTAGTCCTAACCTTCAACTCATCACAAGCTATGAAGGAGGGGTATGACCAACTGAAGGGGTGGATCTATGATTGGTGTGTTTCAGTAACAAAATGGAGAAAAGAGGTAAATCTTGATCAAGAGAGATGTGTTTGGTTGTGCTGTTATGCAGTTCATTAACTTATGGAATGCTAACACATTGAAAAGCATTGGTAGCTTATGGGGTGAGGTAATCCAAGTTGTTGAAGTTAACAACTCAGATTCTCTTGACTATGGCAAGGTTAGATTGATAACAAATAGCTTGAAGCCTATAAATACGGTGATAAGTTTGGAGTACAAAGGAAACATATACCCTGCTAGGATATGTGAAACCTTTGATTTTCATGAAGATGTAGCACTCAAATTTAGTGCAAGGAAAGATCAAATTTCTGTTAATGGGGAAAAAAAAGTTTGGAGACAAAAAATGGTGCTTTCCTCAAATCAAACGAGTCATCATCAACTAACAATCAATGTGTGAAGAGAAAAGGTTTTTATGGAGGAGCTATGCTAAACTTGGTGCAAATGAAACCTCTTAATCTAAGGAGTGTGCTTGGCCCATAACATAAATATGGGCTTGTTCATTCATTATTTTGGATGCCCAAATCCACTGCTGTAGATCTTGAAGTTTCTATTAGAAAAAATAAGGTTGTGCAAGTATCCTATGAGCCAAGTTCACTTTTCTCTCTTGGGCCAAAAGGAATAGTGGAAGGGGTTGACGTTGTTGAAAAGCCTTCTATTCCGATAGTGAGTAGCAATTCGGTCAAGTTTGAGGAATCTTCTAAGAGGCATGAGGGTGGAGTGTTCATAAGGCCTCATATCCCAACAATGCGAGTCAAAGGAATAAAGAAAGGAAAAAGAAGTTTCTGAAATCATCATTGGTGCTTCCAAAATTTAAGAGATGGGGTATTGGTTTGAGGTGATTGTTTGTTATGAGGGTTCAAATTAGAAGGGGGTTTTGTTTGGTATGAGGTGTAGTTAGACTGTTAAGATTAGTGTTTTGGGTGTTGGGGGTGGTTTTTATTTCTTTTGCTTTTTGTTTTGTTCGGTTAGTTTCTCTCCAGCCATGGTGTAGTGCTAGTAGATGATTGGCTTGCATTCTGGTGCCAACCTAGTTGGAATCGTCTAGTTTGCTTTGATGCTTTGGCACTAGCCTCCCTTTATTGATGTTCATCTTTGTATTCTGTACATTTGATTTTCATCAATAAATTTTCTTTTGTTGATAAAAAAAAAAAAAAAAAAACTATATAAGGAGAGGCGAAGGGGTTGGAGACCCATTGCCGCCGGGGACGAATTGGGTTAGGGTTAGGGTTCACGGAGAGGCGAAGGGGTCGAGAGACCCATTGCCACCGGGGACGAACTGGGATAGGTTAGGGTTAGGGTTCACGAGACGGGGTAAGAAGAAGAAAAGGAGAAGAAGAAGAGGCGGTGATGAAGAAGGGGTTTTGGGAGGGTGGCGACGAAGACGAGGTACTTGACGCAAAAGCCGGCTTGGGAGAGGATGATCATGAAGTTGACGGCGAGGAAACCGAGGGGGCCGCAGATGGCAAAGCCAAGGTCGATTGAGATTTTTCTCATCATCTTCTCTACTGTAATTGATATATATATATATAGAGAGAGAGAGAGAGGATGATGATGGGTTTTGGGTTTTGTAATGGAGGTGGGTTTACAATGGAGAGGTCGCCGGAAGGAAAGTCACCGACCGACGGTGAAAGGTTGCCGGCGGTGAGAAAAGGTTATCAGAAGATGAACTGGGGGTTCAAAGAAGAGGGGTATAATTGAGATTAAGGTGAGGGTTTAAAGAGAAAATGGGTGGGACTTAATTAAGTGGGTAGGGGCTTAAAGAAGTAAGCGGTCCAAAAAAAATTAAGTAGGTGCTACTAGTAGCTCTCCAGTTATAATTTGACTACTCATTCTTCACCCAATTTTCCTAAACTGTCCCTTTGTGTGATTTTTTGTTTACCCAACTACCTAGAATTTCTATCAGTCATTCACTTTTCCTTTCATCCCAATTTGACGTGACAATCATTTTCTAACTCAAGAAAATTGGTCTCTCTCTCACCTCTCATGTATATATACTCTACTATCTATTTGTATTTAAATATTTAGAATTGATTTAGTTTATTATTATTATTTATTTTATGTGAGTTTTAGAATTTTCCATGAAGATATACGAATGAACTATATAATTTTTAGGCTTACATGATTTATGATTTTTTTTTTTTGGGGGGGGGGTTCATGAGATGATTAACACTTAAAAAAATAAATAAAATAAAATAAAAAAAATAAAAATAATTTTTGAGCTTACCTTTTCACTATAAGGTAGTGTTTGGTTCAATGAAAGGAATGTGGATTAAAATGGAATTATCATTCTTTAGCATCCTTATGAAGTGACTATTCCCTTTCAATAGTGAATGATATTTCCTCTTTTTTTTTCTTTTTTTTTTTTTCAGCAAAAAAGAAGAGGAAACTTTATTGATAGAAAAACATACAAAGTATGATAACATACATTAATAAAGAAGAGAGTGCAAAAAGCATCATAGTGAAACATTCAGATCCCAACTAGGTTGGCACCTAGATGCACACCAAATCATCTGCTAGCACAAACTCCAGGCTCCAAGTTGGTGAGTAACCAACATGTAGAGCAAAAAAATGAAAACAAAACAAACAGATCATACATTCACAGAGCCCAGCCTAACATAACACACCCCTTAAAGACCATTCATCCACAAACCCCTCTGCTGAAGCATTAGTCCACAGCTAAAACAGATCAGATCATAAAGCTGCTATTTCAGCAAAGCACAGAAACAGATTCATGAAGCTGGCATTAGAAGCAGAACAGATCAGCAACAAAACTACCACTCTGCAACAGCAATAGCAGCAATACTACCACCAATAGCTTCTGATGATGGACACCAAAACTAGGCTATAGCAACATCTCACCAAGCAGCATCTCAACACCAATGCATTAGCAACAACAACACCAAAAAGAAGATCCCATTCTGATATGTTCCTCTCAATCGGAGCATACCGAACCAAAATGTTTGGGTTGGTGAGCTTTAAGGTTTAACTTGACCAAGTTACCAAGTTACCAAGTTGCTTGCCTTGAACCTAATCCTACCACCTCCAATCTCACAGAGCAGCAGACCACCAACTACAGACCAGTCACAAAACCTCCCTAATCACCACCTATAGACTAGCACCAGGATCAGGACACATAACAGTAGCAGCCAATCCAGACCAACCAATTCAGACCACCAACCCATCCACTGATCCTATTTGACAGCAAACCAGGGGAGGTTGGAGAAGTTACCATTCAGACCAGTGCAAAACACAGATCACAGCAGCTAGCAACTCATGAAGAAAAGTGAAGTGAACTCTGACAATGCTAAAACAGCCCAGATAAACCAGATCAACCAACAAAAGACCCCAGATGCTGCCACTACACCAGAATAATGCAGATAAAACCAGAACAATGACAGAAAGAAGCTTCTACACCAGCTGCTGCTAAAAACACCCAATTCAGGCACCTTGTAACCAGATACTGCCACCTGAATGCTGCTGCCAATTGAGCTAACTTGGACCACTGATGCCTATTGAGCCAACCACAAAATAACTAACCAGCTTACAGACATGAACACATCCTTAGCAGACAGATAAGAGCCCATCCCAGCCCCATCAGGACATAAGGCAGAACTTCACCTGCTGCAACTTGTGCACAATATCAGTGACTGAGTAATAGAAAGAAGGGTTTGAGGCTCTAAACCACAAAGCAATCCTAATTTTGATAAGTTCACACAACCTTTCCAAATCCACTCGGGTGCCACTAAAAATCAGTTCATTTCTCTACCTCCATATGGACCAGAGCACTGCCAATGGAATAATCTTCCAGATGACCTTTTCCTTTTTGTTGAAACTATACCCATCCCACCACTACAAAAGACTTGACACTGACCCCGGCAACACCCAAGATACTCCCCACCAATTAATAAGATTGGACCAAATCCTCCAACTAAAAGGACAACACAATAGCAAATGATTAACGATTTCCAATTCAGTTCTGCAGAAAATACAACTAACATTTGAAACATCGCTGAGTACACCAATGCTTTGAAGATAGCATGATGTCTTGATCCTCCCTTTCTATGCTAACCACCCAAAAAATTGCACCTTCGGTGGAGCCACATTCTTCCAAATGAAAGCTCCTAATTTTGCAGAAACACCAGATGAAACTTCATTCCACTTGTAAGCAGATGCTACAGTAAACACTCCTGACTTATCTGCATTCCATCTCAATCCATCCAGCACTCATTCCCTGAAGGTAGGAGCAGATTGTAACATCACCTTCAACCTCCTCAGCTCATCAAGTTCCCACTAAAACAAGGTTCGTCTAAAAGCCAAATCCCGTTTGTATAATGTATTTTCTATTTTTTTTAGTTAACCGAATGTAGGAATGAATATTGATGATCATTATCTTTTTCATTTCATTATAATAAACTAAACACATTGTCAATAGTTGAGTTTTAATTATTTATTTATAGAAATGTTTTTTAATTTTTAACATGAATATGTGACAATGGGTTGCGTATTTCTTTATATCATAGATCTCGTAAAGGAAGAATAACAATCATTGAGTGTGTCAATGACAGGTTACGTGATCAAATTTAACAAGATGGAATAAACATACAAAGTCAGGGAAGGGAAGATTAATCATCTGTAGTCTTCTTTCTGATCATTGTACAGATATATATATATATATATATATATATGCAGTTTGTGACAAAATTCAAGGAGAGAGAGAGAGAGAGAGAGAAAGAGAATGATGCAGTTCAGTGAATCAATTTCCTCCAAACCAATGTTCGATCAAATATGAAATTGCTATCTCATTTGTCTCTTAAGAAGTACAAATTAGTTACCTGGTGAATAAGAGAGGAGAGATCGGAATGGACGAGAAGGAGGCGATCGATGGCGTCGTTTTCGATTGATCTTCGTTCACAGTACGGAAATTGATCCCGATGGAGAGAAATGAAAGAGAGAGACAGAGATCCAATCTGAGTTCTTTCTCAACCAGGGTCGGCCCTGCCATAAGGCAGGTAAGGCTTGTGCCTTAGGCTCCAAATTTTGGCTCAAAAATAGGGCTGCAAATTAAAAAAATTGTTATAGGTCTAATTTTTTTTTTTTTTAAGATCAATTTAAAGGGCCCCAAATGTTTATTGGGCCCATGTATAATTTAGCCCATATTTATTTATAAATGTGTTTGGCCATATTTTTTAAAATGAAAATATATAAATAAAACAAAAAAAACAAAAATTGAAAATGTGTTTGGGCCCAACCGAAAGTTTATCCGGTGTGGGACTGAAAACAGCTTTGGAGGCTTTAAAGGGCCAAAACTGAAAATGCATTTAAAGGGCCCCAAAATGTTTTGGCCCCAAAAGAGTCATTGTACTGATTCTTCTTCTATCTTATTATATATGAAAGTAAATTTTAGTTTATAATTTTAATGATTATATGTTCAAGTATACTTAAATAAAAAATTTGTGGATACTTATCATTTTATGCATAAATTTTTTATTAAAAAAAAAATATTAGAGGGGTCCCATTTTCACAGTGCGCCTTAGGCCCCACAAATCTCAGGGCCAATCCTGTTCTCAACAAAGGAAATTGTTTACTTAGAGATTCAATATTAGGAGAAACTTATTACATATAACCCAATATGGGTTCGATTGATGTATTAACAGTGTGAAGTAGAAAATTAATAAGCCAAAAACAATATTAAATAAATAAATAATAATCTGGAAGGTAAAGAATGTGTAACTTTAACAATATTAATATGTAAATAAAATTGAAGTAAAAAATTTTAGAAAAAAGATTGTAAGTATAAGTTTATAAATTATTTTTGTATTAAAAAATTGTACATTATAAATAGCATATCTACTAGATTTTATATAAAAAAAAAAAAATTGTCATATCTACTAGAAATTTATAAATATCTAAGAACATCTAGAATTGTTTCTTTATTATTATTTATTTAAATATATTTGGTAAAAAAAATTAAAAAAAATAGTTATTGATTTATAAGATTATGACTTTTTTGAGAGTGAAAATATTTTTTTTTTTTTTAAAAAAATTCTGGTAAGAATTTTCACTACATACTAATGCATGCCGTGTAAAATTATGATATGTTTATAACGTAAAATGCATGTTATCTTAAGTATAAATATTTCACGGCATATTTTTGCAAGCCGTGAAAGTATATAAATTATTTTTGTATTAAAAAAAATCTAGATTGTAACTAGAATATCTAGTTTATTGGGGAAAAAAATAATAAAAATCTCTCATATCTACTAGAAATTTATAAATATTTAAGAACATCTACAATTTTTTATTATTATTGTATATTAAAATATAATTTCTCTGGAGAATGAGAGAGTTTGAGACAAAAATAGGTATGAATCTAGAATGAGAGAGAGTGTGGCTTAAGTTTTTAAATAATTTTTTTTTTTACTTTTTAAATTCAAATAATTTACATATACTTAGAAGGAAAATATTTTTAATTTTCTAAAATAATCACTAAATTCAAAAAAATATAAAATTTAATATTTTACGACATGAAATATATGTTGTCTTAAGTGCAAATATTTTATAACATATTTTTGTATGCACTTTTACGGACAAAATAACTTGGTCCTAACGAGGTTTATGTTTTTTAAACAAAACTTTTGGTCCCAAAAGGTTAGTAATTCACCACAAATGTCCAATTTTGTCGCTAATAAAATAATAACACTTTTGACTATAAAAATATTTTGTCCCTAAAAAGTAATTTTATTCCTAAATTTTTATCTCTAAAACCTTAATTTCTTGTAGTGATTATGAAATTACTATAACATTTTTTTTCCTCATTATTTTGTTTAAAAAAAATATATATGTATATATATATGTAACAGTAAAGCGATGTGCTCTGTTTTCAATTATAATATGTTATATAATTATGAACGATGTTATACATACATACATAAATAATATATATATATATATAAATTATTTTTAATCATTAAACACAAACATACACTACTACAAAAATAGATAAAGATCACACTTTTTGGTGTGATGTTTGTTATTTTCACACCTTTTTAATTTTATTAAAGTGTGATCTTTGGGAGTGTGATTAAAAGGGGTCATTTTAATCACACCTTTTAAGTGTGATTGATAAGATTTAGATCACACCTTTTAAGTGTGATTGATAACATTTAGATCACACTTTTAAGTGTGATTGATAAGATTTAGATCACACCTTTTAAGTGTGATTAAAAATCTTTAGATCACACCTTTTAAGTGTGATTGATAACATTTAGATCACACCTTTTAAGTGTGATTGATAACTTTAGATCACACCTTTTAGTGTGATTAAAAACTTTAGTTTCACACACCTTTTAAGTGGGATTAAAACTTTAGATCACACCTTTTAAAGTGATTAAAAACATTTAGATCACACCTTTTAAATGTGATTATAACTAATAAAACTTGATTAAAAAAAAATTGCATATTTAAAAAATAATCAATATTATTTTTACACGCGAATTTGAATAATGTAATACACATTATATTATTATATTTTGAATCACAACCATATATTGAATGAAATAATATCATATATTTCATAATGAAAGTTAAATGTTTAAAGTATATACAAAGAAATTAATAAAAAAAAAATTAACTGTGATCATACATTAAAAAATAAAAATAAAAACTTGAAAAAAGTAAGTTCTTGAATTCTTTGACCATATTTTGTATCTCTCCAAGAAATTTCTGACCTGAAAAATAAAAAAACAAATTAATTTAAAAACCGCTAGAAGCATATGAATAAACTTACTAATTAATTTATAAACTTACATTTAGATCACACCAAAAATAATGTAATTTATCCAGTTGTTAAACTGCCCCCAATCCTTTCCCCACAGCCACCAAAAATGACATAATTATTTTTAAAAAAAAAATGGTTCATGACTTGAGTGAAATTAACTAAATTGCAGGAATATTATTAATGTCCACCATAGACACTAAACATTCAGAAGGATCCATACAATATAGCAAGTGATAATCACTTGATTGCACAGGTGCCAGGAAATCATACAAATATCTTCAGAATAAATTACCCTTGCACTGTCTTCAAAACACGATCCTTATTAGAGAAGGTTCCCCTTCAAGCTGACCATGGCACCTCAGCCTTCATTAGAGCAGGAGCAGGTCATACCTGGCTCATTGACAAAGCATGGCTTGATATTAACTCCAAACAGGAACTATTTACAGACAGACAAAAATTTACATAGTAAACGGATAACTTCTTAACAACACACGGCCACACTAAGTAAAAAGGCCGTGGCAAATTTCAGCACAGTTTGCATATACAGCTTAGATCATGCAATATGTTTATACTTTCATTTTTAAGGAACTGTGAAAATTCACTAGGCTAGTCTACAGAACACAACTATCTCTCCGTGTAATAGATTTATAACAGAGAAGCTCATCCCTTTTCTCATTCCTAGTCATTCTACATTTTCTACCCACCTTTCAGAGGTGTCATATACAATGAGGTTGCATTTTCTTAACAACAGAAGGATGCCACTTCTCATACTACAGCCCCATAAGAAAACAACACTACAAAGAAAAAAAAAAACATGATATAGATGAAGGAAGTGCGCTAGTGTCCCCCTTCTCTCCTTCCATTTTCTTCCCAAATCATGCTACATTCTTGTATAAGATGAAGGAACAAAACAGTAAAAGAAAAACCAGTATAAAAACCTTAAGCCATGATTAACCCCGTGAGCATCCCTCAGACCGTCTGCACAAAATTGATTGATCGATTGACAAAGGACAACCAGTTCTCAGATGCAAACAATGGAACAACCATACAGCAATCCCAATCAGAACTTAAAAGTTAAACTTCTAGCGCGTTTGGATAACATAATTTCCAAAACTTATGGAAAACTGCTAAAGTCGATAATCTGAGAAAAAAGAGGATGCCATTTATTCCTCCCTAGATTCCAAGGCAGTAGCACTATCTAGGAGCAATTATTATCAATAAAGGAAGTTCTTCATCGGATAGTGTTTAACACTAAACTTACTAATAAGCCTCATATAAAGATATAGGATGGATTGTTGATTGAGCCCTTATGGGAGTCAACACTTAAACAATGATTAGATTTAAAACACAACTTTTTTTTTGATCGGCAATGAAGAATTTTATTGACTAGCAAAAACAAACTACAAAGAGAGGACAAGGAATCTGCTCCAAAAACCAACAGCCATTACATCAAAACAAAAACACCATTTAGATTCAAAACACATTTATGTCGTCTAATATATTAGAGATCAATATATTAGAGATAAAAACACTTCAAACAAAGAAAACAAACATTGTTGTCTAATATACAAGGGGAGAGACTATACCTTCTTAAGTGAGCAACATATTCTTGTCTGGTCATGTTCTTCATATGTTCAAGTTCTTGTTGATAGTTTTCCAGCTAAATCATCAATATACAGAGTCCCATGTCAGTTACCAAACAATTGTTAGATGAAATAAGCTGATGAGAGGGTCAGAGAACCACCAGAAAATTGATATGGGTCGAAGGGCCCCAATACTTGAGTGCAGCTAAATCATAAGCTCTTGCAGCCTTTGCTTCCATATCATAACCCCCTGAAAATTAGTATTTGGCAATGATGATGCTATGAGAATTGAAGGAAAGAACATGCTTATTACTCAATCATTGTCAATAACAAGACTTACCCAGATAAACTGATGGTCATTATTGGTATCACCCAGCAATGAAGAACATGAGAAATGAGGAAAGAATAGTATATTAGTCACTTGAACAACAAAAGATGGCCAACAATGCAGGGCCTGGCAAAGTAAAAATCTTAAGGAGACAATGTGGATGGATTATATGTTTCCTTCACTAACCTTGCCTTCCTTTCCTGCTTTGTCCCTCTTTCTTACAACTGTTGTCCCATAGATGGGCTTCATATCTACCAGTCCATCTATGCCTGATGGATGATAATCCACAGAGAGAAAATCAAAGTACTAAACATGAAAACAAGGGAAACACGACTTATAAAAATAAATAAAGGGTGATCCAGTACACTAGATTCCCGTTAATGCAGGGTTTGAAGAGAATAAGATGTACAAAGTCTTATCCCGTTTTTGGAGAGGTTGTTGCAGTGACTTGAACACGTACCACCAGAGATGTCAACAGCAAACTTATCGTTAGGCCAAGCCACCCTTAACTCACAAGAATGAATGAGAGAGAAATTGAAAAAATGCAAACACAACAAGATCATGAAGCAATATATTGCTTTTGGGGAAGTACTAGATAGGGAGCCATTATGAAAAAATACTGACTTTATGTAAGACAGTGTAAAAGCAACAGAAAATGAAAAAATAAAAAACAATTTCTTAGTATTCGTGTTTTATTTCCTAAGGTGGAATGGTGACTTTTCTTCAAGATGGCACTTCACTTGCTCTAAAGCAATCATGTCACAAAGAAACAAAATAACGGAGGTCTATCAATTAATTACACAGTAAATTTACATAACTAAACATGCTTGTTGGGCCCAGTTTTGACTGGACATGTCGGACACACAGCCCATATCCTTACTCCAGCCATATGTTTAGAAGTGTCCATGTAACATAATACACTGAGTTAAAGACTTCACAACTCACAGTTACAAGGCCTTTATCTTGAAACATGTATTTAAGACCTTCCTGCACAAGTTAATCTGCACAAAGGGGGATTCATTAGCAGAAATGAGGAAATTTAAAATTGTAATTTTCCAACCAACAAAATTACTATATACATCAGAAATTAAAAACTGAGGTGATGCAGTTGGTCAAGATGGATCCTACCATTCAAGATCAATGCACGTAAGCTCAAAAGAGATCTGACCTCATCCATTGATTTAAGCTTATTTTTGCCAGCATTCAGCACCTGCTTCACAAGAACTTGAATAAATTAAATTTGGAAAGTGTCAATTTAGTTTTAATAATTTAAAAACTAAACCAGTGAAAAAGACCACTCTATCTCATCATGTGCTGCCAATTGACATTGCAAACGTATCTAAAAGGATTGTAATATGTACATATATATATTCACCTTAAAGAATGAAGTATTCAACAATTTAAAGGATGAACTAAGTATCAAGTTTGAAGCATACAGAAAGAAATATGCGATAAATTTTACAAGATTCAATCACATTAGTAACTAGAGAATTTAGGGATTAAAATTCAAGATTCCAAATACAAATTGATTGAACAATCAAAATCAAAAGAGCAGTTTTCCTTCAATATTTGTTGATTATGTAGTAATAGTAGTATATTGAACTCAATTTTGCTTACTTTGAAACATAACAGAATTTCAACCTTTGTAAACACAAAAGGTAAATATAACAGAAAGGTAATATTAGCAACATACTCAAACAAAACATTCAGTTGCTTCTATTGGCAGTTTTCCTTCATATATTCAATTGTGTAATCTAACTCTGTGGGTGAGCTGTCAGGGTTAATGTAATAATATTATTATTTCCTCTCACCTCACCCAACATTCTGTCAGGTGCTCAAGCACTGTTCATGTGATCGAGCACTGTTCATGTGAATGGTTGAAATCCAATTCTCCACATGCTTGCCATTATGGCAATTCAGATGTGAAGTTTTTATATCTCTGTCAATCTACTTCTTTTGAGAAGGAGATACGAGCTGGGTCCACAATCTAGCTAACAAAGAGATGATTCCTCAACCACAAGGTTGGTGAACACCGTATAATCCTTCTATTGGCCATCTTTATACCCTGTTGAACTAGTTTGCCATTTTCTTTGCACTCTATTGAGTTTAAATTTGCCATATAGACCGTTAAATGCCAGTTTTCTTGTAGTGTAAAAGCCCCACAAAACCCCATCGATACGATCAAAAACAGAAATGAATTGAACAAATTAGGATCAAAACAGTGGTTATACACCAATACAAAAGCGATCGGTGCTGTGACTACAAACCCTAACCCTAACCTCCTAAATAGTGTCATATTGAAATCGATTCGAGAGGAGAGTTGGGAAGAAAGGAAGATTAATCAAGAGAGAGAAATGATGATTAGAAGAGAGGGATTAAAGAATGTACCGATTGGAGCTCTGGCGCGGAAAGGAATGGAATCTGAGAGAGGGAGAGATTGAGAGATGGACACAACAGTGTTTAGCTTTTGGTTTTGGCATTGATCGAACGGTGTTTTTACGTTTTTGAGAGAATTTTTTTCAAGCGTGTTTTGTGGTCATTTGTAGAGAGACAGTTCAGAGAGAGAGAGAGGTGAAGGGGTGTATCCGTATCCTTATGGATTTGTCATTTCTAGGGTTTTGGAGGCAGAGGAGAGAGAGAGAGAGAGAGAGAGAGAGAGAGGAAGTGAAGAGTTTCTGATTTGGATCGAGTGTAGAGGAGTCTGTGAGGAATGATCTGTTGATGATGAAGAGTAGGAGGCTAGGGTTTTTGATTTGGGGGTTGAAGAGATGGGATTTTTTTTTTTTTTTTTTTGGCGCTCAAAATTTTTGTTTTGGCGCCCATTTTTATTTTGGTCATATTATTCACGAGAGAAATTGCGTATAAAAACACTTTTAACGGCTAGCATACTATAAAGTATTATTTTTTATTTATTTTTAGAAAAACATAAATTATAAATGTGTTTGGTAATTGACAAAATACTTTAAAAAATTAAAAATATAAAAAAGAGTGAGAAATGGTAAGCGGTGGCAAGTGGCAGCGGAAGACGGTGGTGGAAAGTGGTGACGGTGGGTGACGGTGGCAGGTGGTGGGTGGTAGCGAGTGGGTGGTAGTGGCGGTGGTGGCAGTGGGTGGTAGTGGTGGGTGTGCGGGTGGTGGTAGTGTGGTGGTGGTGGGTGGTGGGTGGGTAACGGTGGTGGGTGGTGGGTAATAGCGAGTGGGCGGTGGCGGTGGCAGGTGGGTGGCGGATGGCGGGTGGGGTGTGTGGCGGGTGGGTGGTGGTGGCGGGTGGTGATAGTGGGTGGGTAGGTAACGGTAGCGGGTGGTAGCGAGTGGGTGTGGTGGTGGTAGTAGCGAGTAGTGGGTAGTGGTGGCAGGTGGGTGGTGGGTGGGTGGGTGGGTGGGTGACGATAGCGAGTGGTGGATGGTAGCGAGTGGGTGGTGGTGGGTAGTGGGTGGTGATGGTGGGGTGGTGGTGGGGTAGTGGATGGTGGTAGTAGGTGGTGGCGGCGGGTGGTGGTGGTGGGCGGTGGATTGTAGTGACAGGTGGTGGTGGTGGCGGCGGCGAGGGGTGGGTGGTGGTGGCTGATGGGGGGTAGGTGGGTGGTGGTAGCGAGTGGCGGGTGGTGGTGGTGGCAAATAGGTGGTAAAAAAAAAAAAAAAAACTTAAAATTCAAAACGGAAACACATTTTTTGAGTTTATATTTTTTGGCCAAATTTATAAACTGAGACCACTGATTTATAAATCAAAAATTTACCAAACAAGTTTTTATTTGAATTTTTTTAATTTTTGTAAATATAAATAGAAAACTGAAAACATAAGTGTTACCAAACGACACCTAAATGTTACCAAATGGCACTTTAGAAAACAGACTTTAGATGATAAAAATGTTATAAAATTAACAAATAATTAAATAAATTACTAATGTAAGAAATAACTTATCAAAAGATTCTTAGGCCATATATGGTTTGATTTTTAGAAAAAAAATTTTAAAATTAAAAATTAATTTAGTTAAGAAATAAAAAGTAAAAAATAATTATCATTTAAGGGTAAAAAATAATTATCATTTTAACTTTTAGGCAGGTTATATACATACGTATGGCTGTTTCAATTTAATTTGTAAAAAATTATTTCTAACCACTCGAAAGATAAAATTATATAAAAATGATAATTATTTTTTATTTTTTATTTTTTATTTCTTAACCAAATTAATTTTTAATTTTTAATTTTTTTTTTAAATACATAGCCTAAGAATCTTTCGATAAGTCATTTCTTATGTTGGTAACTTATTTAATTATTTGTTAATTTTACGACATTTTTACCATATGAAGCCTGTTTGGTAACCATTTTGTTTTCAGTTTTCAATTTATATTTACAAAATTTAAAAAATTGTCATAAAAACTTATTTGATAATTTTTTTGATTTATAAATGGTTGTCTCAGTTTGTAAATTTGAGGAAAAAACGTAAATTCAAAAAATAAGTTTATGTTGGTTTTTAAACAGAAATTTAAAAATTTTACTAACAATTTTTTTTTTCAATTAATTTTTTTCAAATAATTTTTTTTCCAATTAATTTTTTTTCAATGAATTTTTTTCCAACTAATACTAACCGATGGGGCAATTGGTACTGCTACTTTAACCCTTAGGGAGGGAATTGTAATTTCTAAAATGTAAGGGGTGTCAATGTAATTTACCCAATAAGGGCAAAATTAGTAGTTAAAAAAATTAAATTGCTAAGGGGGAATTTGTAATGAAACTTTAAACCTCAGGAAGGGAGATGTAATTTTCAAAACGTGAAAGGGGGACTGTAATAAACATAAACCTTAGGAGCTGTCAGTGTAATTTATCCTATATATATACATAACCACACTTAATTAGAAAGTGACATAAAAAATAAATATTATCACACTCAATCAGATTAAGTTTGATTAAAAATTTGAGAATTGTATATTTTATATAAAAATCAATTTGAAATATTTTATACAATCACACCTATTTAGGAAGTGTGATTAAATATATATATATATATATATATATAAATAATCACACTTATTTAAAAAGTGTGATTAAAAAATAATAATGTATATATAATCACACTTTAATTAGAATGTGTGATTAAAAAATATATATAAATAATCACACTTTAATTAGAATGTGTGATTAAAAAATATATATAATCACACTTATTTAAAAAGTGTGATTAAAAAGTAGTAGTGTATATATAATCACACTTTAATTAGAAAGTGTGATTAAAAATATATAAATAATCACACTTTAATTAGAAAGTGTGATTAAAAAATATATATAAATAATCACACTTATTTAAAAAGTGTGATTAAAAAGTAGTAGTGTATATGTAATCACACTTTAATTAGAAGGTGTGATTAAAAAATATATAAATAATCACACTTTAATTAGAATGTGTGATTAAAAAATATATTATAATCACACTTGTTTAAAAAGTGTGATTAAAAAGTAGTAGTGTATATATAATCACACTTTAATTAGAAGGTGTGATTAAAAAATATATAAATAATCACACTTTAATTAGAATGTGTGGTTAAAAAATATGTATATAATCACACTTGTTTAAAAAGTGTGATTAAAAAGTAGTAGTGTATATATAATCATACTTTAATTAGAATGTGTGATTAAAAATATATATATATAATCACACTTAATTGAAAAGTGACATAAAAATATATATTATCACACTCAATCAAATTAAGGCCAAGTTTGGGAAGACTAAATAAGTGCACTTTTTGTCTTTTTGGACAAAAAAAGTGAAGTTGAAAATATGGATGTTTGGGTTAACTTTTTGACTTTTTATGGAAAAATGTGTAATAAAAAATTGTGAAAATTGGTTTTTAGAGGAAAATTTGAATTGGGAGTTGTGCAGCCGTAATTGTTGACTTTTGGTGAATAGTGTTAACTTTTTAACTTTTTGAGTAATTTTTTGGCTTTTTAGATTATTTGGGAGTACCCAAACTTGGCCTAAGTGTGATTAAAATATCAATCTAATTTTTTTTATCACACTTCCAATAAAAGTGAGATCTTTTTTTTTTTCAAAGTGTGATCTTTAACTATTTTTGTAGTAGTGATAACATTAGAGCCACTTATTTCCATGTCATGTCTAGTTATAAAGAATGTGTTATGCATTGATCTCTCTGTTGCATATTGTAATTTTATATAAATTAATGATTTTGTATATATTTCTCATACGGAGATTGTGAAATCTTTACTTAACATAGTCACTGTGGACAAAGATGCAAAGTATTTGAAGGGCCGAACAGCACTTGACATTGCAACCGAAAGAGAAATTAAGGAAGCTTTAGACAATGCAAGAACTTCAAAAAGTACATCATTTCCTGAGAATTATAGTTTTGCTGAATTTTTTATCTTGCCAGAAACGTGTAGTGAAGTTTTTACCCGATATCGATTTTATGAAGGAAGAGATTTGACAATGCAGGCGCAGAATGCAATACTGGTTGTAGCTGTTCTAATTACAACGGCTACTTTCCAAGCCATACTTAGCCCCCGTGGTGGAGTAGTAGGAGGAGGAACTAAGGACAACAATAATCAGCATACTACCAATGAAAACCATATTAACGCCACTATCATGGCCACCACCACCACCAACAACCTTATTCCTACTAATAACATCAGTTATATTAACGCCACCATATTCACCAACACCACCTCCAATCCCACTGCCATTGTGGATCCTTCCAAACGAGTTTTATTAAAAAAAATCTGGTTCAATCCACTTATTACTTACGGATCTTTCTTCAAAAAATTTTTATTTCTTGAACTCAATATGCTTTCAATCACGGTGATTATATTTGTCCTCCTGTCACAACATTTTAGTTCCTTGTACGTTCCCTTACTCTTTCTGATTCTGAGCTATGGGATATCATTTGTCGTCATATCACCATCGTCCTCATATGTTCCACTATTTTTCCTTTTATATGGTTTTTATGTTTTCATTTATTTCATGACGGCATTAAATACCTCATTTTTTCATTAAATGGCTGAGGTTTGGTCTGATCACATCCCATTTCCTGACGTTATAGAAATTACATTTTTACCCTTATGGTTAATAGTCTTATTTTATAAACCCATACTTATATAAAAGACAACAACTCCTAATAAAAAAAATAAGAAATTACATTGAAAAAAAAAATAAAGCAAAGAAAAAAAAACAAAAGAAATAAAGCAAAGAAGAAAAGAGATAGTGTATGAATTCAATATTTTTTTGATACCAACGTTAATTACAATGACAGGGGGTCACTGTAATTTTCTAAATGTTAGGGGGTGATATGTGTTGTAAGTGTCATTTGCCCTTGTTCTATTAGTTTTCACTGTGTTTTTTTTTTTCCCCGAGAACAAATTAGCTCTCACTGTTTCAGTGCAATGCTTTGAACTGTTTGATGAATGCAATTTGGTCTCCCAAGACCGGGGTATTTTCATCCACATAAAATAAGATATGAGTCTCATTAATTATCTGAAAAATATTAAATTCATTTATAGTTTTGTTCAACATTTTCATTTATTAGAGTCATTTATTACTTTTTTTTTTCTAACACGTGCCTTATCAATACCATTCTTATATTTTGTTGCATTTATCATTTTGGTTCATGTAATTTTAATTAGTTTGATTTTAATTCTTAATTTAAAATTTGTATCAATTTAGTTTAATTGATAACATTGATTAGAACTTTTGAAAGAAAATGGCTACTGAGTTGGTTGAAGTTTTTTTTTTTTTTTTTTTAAATCAACAAAAGAGAGTCTTTTATTAATGATAAAAAAAAAAAATACATCAATATCTAACAATTGTAATCTATTGAATGAAATTGAGATGGAATCATAAATTTAAGAACAAAATCGAGCCAATTGAAATACATAGGAACTACTGGTGGAATTAAATTTCTAAATTGCCAATGTTTCTTCAATGAGTAATGCTACATAACCACAAAAGACATACAAAAAAAACTTGTATAAAATGATATGGTGACATTATGAGCTTATTACTTAAAATATATCTATATATATATATTCTTGAACTCTCATTGATGCCTAATGAAAATTAAGCAAATTAAAATCATCTCTTTAAATTGTTATTGAGAACAGATTTTTGGTGAGAAAATTTAGGTGCACTACAAAAAAATTAAAGTTTTAGAAACTAAAATTTAGGGAATAAATATTTTTGTTGCAAAAAGTGTCGTTATTATATTTTTAGCAACAAAAATTGGACATTGTGATGAATTATTATCCTTTTGAAACCAAATTTTTTGTTTTAAAAAATAAATCATTTTGAGACCAAATAATGTTGTCCCTAAAAGTCTATTAATGTTGTCCCTAAAAGCCTTGTTTTGGACTTTTCGGAATGACCTTTTAGCGACTATCATCACTACGATAAAAATTAGTCCCTAAATGTCTTTTGCAACAAAACTCACTTTTAGAGATCAAAAAATTTAGTCTCTAAAACTCTTATATGTTGTAGTGATGATTATTCGGTACTCCCGGAGTATAGTCACGTGGTGCTCTATAGTGTTATGATTGGTGGAGAATGTGGGGTATTATGATTTTGTGTTGGGTTATTGAGAAATATGAGGGGTACGATAAATGATAATTAATGAAGAAATATAGACACGTGATATTCCGAAAGTACCTAATAATTTTTCCAAATAATTCTAAAAAAGTTTTGGTGGGAAAAAGCTAGTAGATGAAAAGTCAAGTTATATACGTGGAGCTAATTTTCATTTTATTTTATTACGTTCGATGGAAAGTCAAGGGATGCTTTTTTGGGTGGATGTCAAGGGATGTTATTTTTTGTCATTTGAAATATTATTGACTTATTTTAATGACATTATTTGATATATTATATGTTATTGGTTAAACTTTATTAATGGAAGTTGTTAAACAATAACGGAAAATGATATGGTTATGACATTTGGGATAATTAATTTTATAAATATCATAACTTGCATATGGTACCACTACAGGAAAAAGGAGATATAATCACGTTTTTTTGGTGGCATTTTTGACAAATGCTGTCAAATCTGTTAACAAATCTTTTAAATTCCCGATTATGCTATACTAGTTTATAAGCAAATGGTGGGATAACCGGGTATGAAATGGCGGGTAACATTTGTACCATTGAAACGACACAATTTTGTGTAGGTAAAATAAGGATTTTTTTCCCCTTTTATAAAGGTAATTGTACCTAGGGAATCCAAATCTATCTAGAGATGTTTTTCGATTTCTGTCGATTGAATAAAGACGCTACTTGAGAGAGAGAGAGAGAGAGAGAGAGGGGGGGTTGGTTCTTTGAAGATTTCCATCGATTTTTGGTGATTTTAATCTAGAAAATCTTGTTCTCCCTCTTGACTTGAGCGTATATCTTCGAGATTGTTTGAATCCCTCTGATCTAAATCGATCTAGGGCTCAAGTAAGGGTTTTCTGACCTAGATTTGCTAAGTTTACTCAAGATCTGTAAAATCTCATGGTTAAAACAACGATTTGGAGTATTTTTTGGTTGATTTTTGTACATGCACTTGCATTTTTTCCCCAATGTAGCTTATTTCTTGCATTTTTGCTTTTGTTTTGTGTTCTTTCTCTTCGTTCACTACAAAAAATTAAGATTTTAGAGACCAAAATTTAGGGACAAAATTATTTTTTAGGAACCAAATAATTTTGTTGCGAAAAGTGTCGCTATTATATTTTAGCAACAAAAAGGAGATTTTTTGTAGGGTTCCTGTTATTAAGATTTTGTAGTATAAAGGACATTCAATGTTTTAATAATGTCTAAGGTTCCTCAAATTGATTCAGAGAAAATTCGACTTCACAAAAAAATATCACCAAAGAAATTTCTTTGGACTTTCGAGAGAAATTTTAAAAATTTCTTTAACTTTCACTACACTTCCCACTCTCTAGAGAAATTTTAAATTTCTCTGCCTTTCTTTTTCTCTAGAGAAATTTCCCTTCTCTCTAGAGAAAGACCCATCATTTCCAAAACTCTAAAGCAACAAAGCCTGGTTCAGACCACCCAACCCATTCACAATAGCAGCCGAGATGGGATCAAGGAATGAAGTGGGAAAAAGGTAGTGGTTGTGGAGATTGAGAGATTGAAGTGGGTTGGGATGGTTCATCTCCTTCTACTTCTCTTGCAATCTGAGCCGTTCGAGTTTGAACTGAGCCACACCCATGCCTCTCTGTGGTTATTTCTTCTTCTGTCCCAGATCGTTTGATTTTGACTTTCTTCTTCTATTCTGTCTTGGATTCTCTGGCCTTATTAACTCTTCGAACCCACCATAGTTTTTCTCTCTTTCTCTGGCGTCGTTGTCTGAATCCTTTAGAACTGAGGTACCCATTTGAAACTGATAGAGAGGGTTTCCTTTCCTTTTAAAATGAGTCTTTTGAGAGAGAGAGAGAGAGAGAGAGAGAGAGATAAATGGAGGTCAGGTCAATGAATCAGAGAGAGGGAAGAAGAAATTGTTGGGTAGAAAGAGAAAGCGAGAGAGTGAATTTTCTCTGTGATACATGGGTATAGGGTTAAGGGACCTTGACATCACAAAATATTATTGTGAATCTCTTCTATCACAAAAAATAGGAGAGTGATCTTAGACTAATTTTCTCCAACAAAAATTGGACATTAATGATGAATTATTATCCTTTTAGGACTAAATTTTTTGTCTCAAAAAGTAAACCATTTTGAGACTAAATTATTTTGTCCTTAAAAGTTTATTTATTAGTGACATTTTCAAAATTTTGTCGCTAAAAGCCTTATTTTTGACTTTTCAGGACTAACTTTTAGCTACTATCCTCATGACGATGGAAATGGGTCTGTAAATGTCTTTCGCAACAAAAGTTTCACTTTTAGAGACCAAAATATTTGGTCTATAAAACTCTTATATGTTGTAGTGGTTTGTGGTCTCTTGCTCTTTCTAGTCCATGCAATGGGATACATGGAAAGCTCTTCTCATTCATTGCGAATGGATTTTGTCTAGGGTTTCAAGAGCGGTGTGTGTTAGTGTCTCTGGACAATCAGCGGCTAATATAATCGAGATGGGCCGTGAGTAGAAGTTAATGATCTAGAGACGTAGATCTTATTCTTAGATCTGCTATCTCTTCGATCAGATCTACAAATATCAAGTCTAAATTCTATTTGTTACTTTCTTCTAGTTTTGATTGGATTTATGTTTAAACCACAATACTATTTTGAGCAGTTGGAAAATGTGTTTTATTTTAGTTTTTGACATTAGAATTTAATTTGTTGACAGTCCATTTAGTATTAGCAAGTACAGAGAAATGTGTTCTGAAATAGTTTAGAAAGGATTTTAAGATATATATATATATATATTTTCTGCAGTAGAAGATGAGAAATACTCATTTGAATTTGTTGAAAAGCTTGTTTACACCTTTGAGAAGAAAAAAAAAAAAAAAAGTTGCTAGCTTTGTAATACACAGGTTTGCCCATCCCTGTTACCTTATTACAGATTATCTTTTTTTGATAGGTGATTAGAATACTAAACATGTAAAATTAAAGGGTCCTATGAGCTGAGTATGACCTCAATAGCAAAAATACTAACAATTAATAGGACTGGTTGTGGAAAAAAAGACTATTCTACATCATTACATAGGTGGAGTTAGTAGAATGACATTATTGTTCTTATAAAATATGTGAAGCTGCTGAGAAGATAGTGGTTAGAGTTTTGATTGACCAATGATCTTATTTTTTTATATGTTAACTATTGTCTATTGTCTTCGTCTTCAAATTTATCTTAGAATTTGGGTAACATTGCAGGAAGCAAAACGAAGCTCAGAGTAAGATATTTTTATCATTATACATTCTAATGGAGTTTCACAAGCAAACATGCACATTGGTGCATTCAATTGTTTAAACTACACATTGGCGCATTCAATTTTTTTAAACTACACATGGTAAATATGTAATTTTTTAACTTCTAATTTTAATTACTAAATTAAAAAAGATTGCCCCAAACCAATCCATTACTTAGGTTGGTGGTTAGAGTTCTTGTATTCTAAAAATGCTAATGCTTCTCAGGTTGTGAGAGCTTTTGCATTCAACTGTATTTGGGAATTGGTATAACCAAAGGCAGGTACCAAAATTTTCAATTCTTTAGTTTTTATGTAATTGATTGATTGGTTAATTATGTGGGTTTTGTGTTTCTTCCTATGTTTGTTGGGTCTCTTGATTGATCCAATCTGTGTCAACAATCTTGAGATATTTGGGATTAAATGTTAGCTTAATGTGTGCAAGAGGTAAATGAGATGTGGGCAGGTTTGGGTTATTACAGACGAGCACGATATCTACTATAGGTGAGCTCTTCTTTTGACTCTTGTGCAGTTAGATATTTGTAACACTAGTTGATATGAATCTATTTCTTGTTGGAGAATCTACAATTCCTCTACCCAAATCTACCAATAAATAATCATATACAATTGTTGGTTGTTTGTTTTGCTACTATCAAAACATTTATAAGCTCATTGTGGGTTCATTTATTTTATTGAGGGCAGGGCTCTAGTCTGGTATAATTTGGACTCTAAGCCAGTCGCAACACCAGCACAAAAACTAGTTTTTTTTGGGTTTTGACCATAGAGATATATGTGGTTTCAGGCTATAGATTGTGTATATTGAACCATTGATTGTTAATTACTTGTATTTTATTTATGTGGTAACAGCTTGACTAGAG
This sequence comes from Camellia japonica, assembly GCA_030407325.1. Classification (NCBI taxonomy): domain Eukaryota; kingdom Viridiplantae; phylum Streptophyta; class Magnoliopsida; order Ericales; family Theaceae; genus Camellia; species Camellia japonica. The sequence goes on along the minus strand of JAPPVO010000013.1, from coordinate 99,694,850 downwards.
GATATTTACTCCATCCAACTGTTTTATGATTGAGGATGGCCCTGTTTTGTTAGCTTCTTCAATTGTCTTCTACTTATAACTGTTGGTGACTTAACTTATCGCATTCTATCTATATGTGTAGGCTGTGGGAAGGGCAAATGCATGTTGTTGGTCTAAACAAAGGGATGAGTTTTTGGTGTATACAATAAGGTACTAAATATTTTTTTGTGAGGCTTGGGAAGAACAGTGTGGAGGGCTAGTATATACTGCTATATTAAATCATATAGCTATTAGGTAGATTTAAGTTATAACAAATCCTCTCATCTTATCATCTTATTGACACTTTAAGATCTAGAGATGTTTTAATTCACATTCCAATATGCAACAAGGTTAGTTAATATTTGCATCTTTACCTATATTTACATGAACATCATCATCAACAACTTTGACATCGAAATCCATGTCCCACAGAGCAATGGCAGTGGTAAAATATATCTTCTTCTTGGCTAACAGTACAAGGTACCCCCTCAATATGTTCCTATTCATATTATAATGGGTTAGGACTAATCAATTGCCTTCCCTAATTAACAAATAAGGACAATATCAGATAAGGTAAACAACTGAAAGAGGAACCAGATAAAATAGCAGTACCAGCCTCAAGATGTCTCCATGCTTTTTTTCTTCTGCTTCAATAGCTCTATCAAGAATACCACCTGACGTAGCACTGATGACCAAATGTCCACTTGGAAATAAGGAAGAAAATTAGATTGAATCCGTTATGAGTTGATATAGAAATTATATAATGGAGACATGCACATAAAAAAATAAAATAAAATCATTTATCTTTACTATTCATGGCCTACAGTTTGTGCTAACTTCCAAATAGTGTATGTTCTCAATCCTAAATATCATTTTGAAGAGGGCTTTTATTAGTATTACCAGAGAGTCATTCCCAAAAAGAGGTGGCAATAGGGTGCCATGATAATCCCACCTTAGATTACAATTGAATAAGAATGTTATTTTAGATGTTATCAGCCTTTGACAATGTTGTTGAGATTGTGTCCTTGGTATGACTGAAAGTGTCATTGTTTTGGTTTGCTTACCTCTGGATGATGTGCAACTGCTGCATACTCTTGCTGGGATATACAATTCATACAAGCAATCATTTGATTTTTTATTTTATTTGATTTATTTATTTATTTTTTTTTTTCAGGGAAGCTGTGAGCTGCCAGTATTACAAAGGTAAACAATTGATTAGAAAAAAATTATCTCTGATTTGTGCTTCATATATATATATATATATATTTCCTTTTG